>NDXB01019929.1:14588-70835 GCA_002631895.1 Agapornis roseicollis | reverse complement strand
TATGGGAGATGCTCCAGTCCCCTGATCATCCTCGTGGCCTCCTCTGGACTTGTTCCAACAGCTCCATGTCCTTTTTATGTTGAGGACACCAGAACTGCACACAATGCTCCAGGTGAGGTCTCACGAGACCAGAGTAGAGGGGCAGGATCGCCTCCTTCAACCTGCTGGTCACGTTTCTTTTGATGCAGTCCTATCACTGCTATGGGTACCATGCTTCTGTGGATGGTACTGGTGACAGCAGGAACATCGAGACCAGCTTTTCTGGTCTTACTCTTCCCTTTCCATGCAGTACATCCTTGCTCAAGGCCTTCTCTTCCTCTTTCTTGCTTCCCAGATGGAATGGCCTTGCCACCAGCCCTCATCTTTGAACTAAATAAAGAAATAGAAAAAGTCTTGCCCTCCAGATAAGAAATTTGAATTTGGCTCTGACTCCACCTTTGCTGGATCACTTGGTTTTGTATAATTTCTTCTGCCTGGTCCCTATATTCCTTGGGATGTCTCTGCAGACTTCAGATTAGCCTTTCTCCCACTACTCCAGGGTCTATTTTAGCTCTGGGAAGTTAGACTTACTTCCTTTCCTTACATAACCCCAGTTAAAAAGCAGTAACAAATCAGAGCATCCTTCTAAATTGCTGACATTAATTGTGAGACCTGTGGCTTGATCTCTGCCCCCAGATGCTACCAGGAATGCATGGAAGCCAGTAAGCTTAAGCTTATGTCTAGTGAAGAAAACTTTCTTTCTTGACTCCAAAGCAGATGACTCCTCAGGCTCACATCATCCTAAATTCCCTGCTGTGTAAGCAACTGAAAGAAGGTGATGGATTTAGGCAATGATTTTACTTTAGTAAAATGGAGGAGCAGTTTGAAGCCATCTTATCTTCTATCTTCTCACAGCTGCTCACTATGAGAAAGAAACAGGGAATAGGGCTTGCCTCATCGCCCGTTCCCCCACTTCAGCTGGAACCTGCCTGTTGCCCAAGGTTCAGTTAAGTTTCCACACAGTAAAACATGCAAATGGAAATGTTCTTTGAAGTCAAAGTTAAATTGTACAAGGGAAGAGGGTATCTTTAGAGATGATTCTAAAATAGCAGGTAGTACCCAAACAGACCAAAGTCCCCCTCTTCAATATTGTGTGCATTATTGGTCCTCACTGTTTCCACTGAAACATTCCAATTTTTGCCAATTCCTGAAAGACATGTAGAAACATTGAACTGCTGGTGCAGGGAACGAGGGAAGCCCTTGGCATGCAGCTGTTGGCATGACATTCACAAAGTAAGTTGTGACCTGGAA
The DNA here is from genome assembly GCA_002631895.1 of Agapornis roseicollis. NCBI lineage: Eukaryota > Metazoa > Chordata > Aves > Psittaciformes > Psittacidae > Agapornis > Agapornis roseicollis. Next base: position 69,545 of record NDXB01019929.1, on the reverse strand, counting down.
GACAAGATTTATTTCCTGTAATCTCGGTTGTAGTCATCACATGTATGACACCAGGTAAACGTCTGCAGCCCAAAGTTTTGTGTGTTCTTACTTTTCTGGGCTGTTCTGCTTTATGCTGCTTTTATTTATTTGTTTTATATTCTTTTCATTCCTTTAGCTAATTTGCAAGGTGTTTCTTTTCTTGTGTGAAGATGTTGATGGCTGGATGTGGAAGGCTAAAGCTGTTCAACCTTCCTGGCTCCAGTTGAAAATGCAGATGGTTTGGTTTTGAAGCATTTTAGGAGTGTGCTGAGCAGTTTTAATTTGCATTTGAAGCTTCTCCAGCATGAAGCAACTTCTGTGCTTGATAAGAGGTGCTTCGAGTGGCCTGTGTTCTGCTGCAGCTGGCAGGATGAATTCCAGTGCTTGCTGCACATTTCGTGCATTACCACAACAAAAAAAAAGGGTCATTCCGATTGTGCAGTGTTTGGAATAAATGTTTATGGTAAAACTGCAAAGCAGGGATGCATAAAGTATGTCATTTACCCATAAGCAATGTGTTTTTAATGGAGGTTTTCTCCACTTTTTAATCACTGTTAGATTTAACTTTGATAGAAAGCCTTTATTTGATAAGTTCTCTATTTATTCTTCCGTTTACAGTGTTCTGTTATTTTGCCATGAGCTTACAGATGTTTCATTTTATTGTGTGACTTAATTCTACCTTTCTCAGTAATCATATTCCCTTCCCTTAGGCCTCCAAATCTTCCCCCTAAGCCCCAGAAACACAGGAAGCCCAGACCCCGATCACAGTATAGTGCTAAGTTGTTTAATGGTGACTTGGAGTCATTCATCAAGGTACTGGCACCAGCCACCCCAGTGGCTGATCTCAACACTTCTTACTATAATGGTCACCACCTCACATGAGCTGAGGCAGATCATTATGTATAAGTCTGTCCTGGGGCTCTTTTCTTTCCCGGTTGATCAATATAATACTTCCTGAAGTCAGAAGGAAGGAGGAGAATCCATTTCTCACATTAGCCTCCCTCCGATTTTGTTAATCAAGTAGGGACAGTATTGGCAGCCTGGTTTTATTAGGAAACTTAGCATCATGTAGAAGATAGGATGTTGTGGTGCATCTCATGACTTAGCACAATTTCCTGCTTGCCAGTTTCATTGCGTTCATTATTCAAAGTCTGTGGAGAAGCAGTATTACCCTGGGTTTGATATCCAGCTTTTGATTTCCTATGACTTTAGGAATTTATTATATTGTGTGAAATTGTGATCACCGCTATTCTGGATCTTGTATCTTTGCTGTATTTACTATCTTCTTCTTTTTCATACTTTTATTTCTAATAACGCTTCTAGCCGAGGCCGAAGGAACTCTCACACAAGACATCAGGTATAGTTCTGGTGACAAGAGAACCATCTCCACCTCACTCTCGGGTTGCATTCACGCCTGGCTCAAAATTAGTTCTTTCAAAGACCTGGAGGGAGAAGTTTGCATTAAGAAATGAGTGTTCAAGTACAGTAGGCAAAACTGAACCAGAGTCCAACTCTGGAGTCATCATAGTTTTAAATGATGGCTATTCCTTATTCATTAACAAGCACGGGCCCATCACAGCCAGTGCCTCTGGACACTAGCTGGCAGAGCTAAAGGAAAAAAAATCTTAATAAAAACTATCTTTAAAACAACACATGTATACAACACATGTATAGAGGCAGTGAATTAAATCCCTGACTGCAAGCTCTGTGAGCTGGGTTTGAATGTGACAAGGTGGTTTTTTTCTTCCTGTGCAATATAACTAGCAGCAAATATTTTGCAGAACGAATTCTGTGCTCAGTGGCACCATACCAGTTTATGTGTCTTTGAATTGAGCTTTCAACCATTCTTAGTACAACTACAGGGAAAGCCATTATTATTATGCAGGCAGTGATGTGAGGTGCAAAAAAAGACTTTTCAGGAAATAATCCCATGGTGCAAGAGATTAATACCATGAACAGTTTCTCACTCAAGGATGAGAGTAAGCAAAGAAGCAGAAACTCCCACAACAAAAAGCCCCTGGATTAAAGAAGCACAGAGAAATGGTACTCTGTCATTTTCCTTCACAGAGAAAAGGGTTATGTTACATGGCAGTGTGGGTGACAGGGCTTACTTGAGAGTGGAGAGTCGTACATAATTAGTTGTTCAAAAGGAAAGAGGAAAAGAAAGCTGGTAGACTTATGACAGGTTTGCCAGTGTGGGAGCTAACTAGGAAAGCATCCCTGCTCAAACACCATGTCATCCCTGACAGGGATGAGTTAGTTTGTCAGGCACAAAAAGACAACAGCTAGTGAAATACAGTATTGCACAAAATTGCTTTTTGGTGCGTTTTTGCATCATAATGAATGATAATTAGTCCCAAACATACATTCACTGACTACACACATCAGATTTAATTCGCAGCAGCGGTAGGGTCACTGTTCTTGACATTTGACCAACACAAATTGTTACTTCAAATTATTTTCCTGTCATTAGATCCAAAATCCAATTAGTTTAGACCATTCCAGGGAATTGTTTCAGGGAATTACTTAACCACAAAGTTGTTCATGGTTCTGAACAGACTCTCCCAAACCAGATATGAAAATAATGTATTTTGTTATAATTTCTTACTGCAAACAGTGTCTTTTCCAAGGCTTTACATTCTTTGCATGAATCAATGTACTATCTGGAGATACGGGTGCATGTTGTGCATGCTTTATAATACTCTTGGGTTTTTTTGGAGAGCCAGGCTGCTCAGGGTTGGTGAACATGACAGTATTCCTGGGCTTAGTAGCTGACCTGTTTCTTGGGGGGGGAGGTGGTTTGTGTTATCCAGCTGTTGCTGAATCATGACACAATGCAAAAAACCAGTGTTCATCCAGACATTCCTGGTTCTTGGCTCTCCGGTCTTTGCCAGGTTTTAAGTTAAAAGATAAACAAGCCACAATTTAAATAGCATAATTAGCAGTACAGCCTTTTGTAAGCCCTGCTAAACCAACATGGAGTACACAGACAATCAGGGGTTAGGTTAGCTCAGGAAGGGCATTGTTTCATTGCTTCACTGTGTGTTGGTTTTCGAACTTTCTTAGTAGTTGGCTTTTATTCTTCTTGGGCTTAATTCATAAACTTCCCATTAGTGTAATTGAGCATGAAAATGAAGGACTAGTTTGTAAAAGGAGATGGGTACTCTGGGTTACAGGGTGCTTTTGAATTCACAGCTTTGTAATGCAGACTGGTTTTATATTAAACTTTCAAACGGATTAGTCAGTTCCTGAGTGCTCATGTATTTGAAACTCGTTTGGAAAGCAAAATTACAGCTTCCAAGACAAGAATTTCAACGGTACCTGTTATTTAGGAAACAGTCATTTTTCCAGTGTGAGCACCAACTCTTCTCACTAATTTTTAATCATATGATTTGTGTCTTTAATAGATGTTTGATGACTTGTAGTCATTAATGTGCTTGGGTTAGAACATCCATTCTTTTTAAGTGCCAGACCATATGGATGGAGAACTGTGATGGTTCTTTTGAAAAAATCAGCAGATTCAAAGAAAAAGACAAATAACTCACTGAAAACTACTGTTACCGTCACCTTCTCCCCCTCCCATTAAAAAGGCTTTTTTTTCTCCTTTATTAAAACACCTCTGCTTAACTGGAGATGTGGCTATAGACCTACTGCTGTAACATGGAAGACCAGCACCTTTGATTACTGATCAAATCAGTTGCAGGCAGGGAGGTGTAGGCTGTGACCCCCCTTTCCCAATACTTTTGTGCCTATAAAAGAGACAGCTGAACCACCTGCTCATCTCAAAGTGGCTACAGTTCATCACCCACTAGTCCAAGCAGCCTGAAACAACATACCAGGCAATCATCTGCACTATGTTAGGACACAGAGCATGTGGGAGTGCTCTCAGGTCAGGAGGGAGACAGCTGGTACTCCACACAATGTCCTTTGGTGTCACTTCTACATTTCTGATAGCCCAGCAGGTCCAGAAAATGACTTGTCAACTGTTTGTGATCAATATTTTTTACCAAAACCAAAAAGTAAAAATGGGTACCTTGAGGAATTAGGTCCATTCTCCACCAGGAATTAGAGAATGGTTTGGGGAGGGAAGGACCTTAAAAATCATCCAGTTCCAGCCCCTGCCATGGACAGGGACACTTCCCACTAGACCAGGTTGCGCCAAGCCCTCTCCAGCCTGGCCTTGAACACTGCCAGGGATGGGGCAGCCACAGCTTCTCTGGGCAAAGGAAGAAAATGAAGGTAAGTTAAATGGATGTAGAGGGATCATCTTCATTATTATTCTTAATAATAAACTTTTTAAAAAGCAAATTCACTGCTTTAACTCATTTTGCTTCAAAAATCTAAAACACATGCATGAGCTCAGATGTCACATACAGTGTTAGCCAGATACTGTGGCAGAGATAGAGAATGAAGTCTCTGAATTTCCCAATTCAGTGATTTTAACCAAGAACCATAATCCTTTCTTTTCACCTATTCCTTTCCCTCTGTCCCTACATGGGAAGAGAACTCTGTCAGAAATTATTTTTTTCTTATGTATTTTTTGCCAGCACTGTATGTCCATCTGGATTGACCAGGAAAATGCACATTCACATTCAGTTCAGAGTATGGAGTTTTCCTCTTTCCAATCTGCAGTTTACTCTTTCTGCTCTTATTTTTACAGGATTCAGGACAAGTCATTCCTCTCATCGTGGAAAGCTGTATCAGATTTATCAATTTATATGGTAAGCTCTGAAGCATCCTGTATCATTTCATTATTCCCCAGACTTTTTTGTGTATCTTTTGTATAATGTGTTTATCATCACAGCTTTGTTTTTAAAGCAGTCATCAAAAGTAGTTTGAAAACTAGATTAACGTCTCACCGCTATCTCCCATCTTTGCTGCAGGTCTTCAGCATCAGGGAATTTTTAGAGTGTCTGGTTCCCAGGTAGAAGTCAATGATATTAAGAATTCATTTGAGAGAGGTAATTGCCATTTTCCTTTATTCGAGCACCTTAATATCTGACGTTCAAAAATCTTTTACATTCTTATTACTTTCTTGGCTGTTTAAGCAGTTTGTATGCACTTCGTGTACTGCGCCTAAAACTTTGCACTGTTGTATGCTTAAAGATGAAGTATAATGATGACATGTGCATGGGTTTCCCCTGTTAATGTTCTAGGAACGTGAGGTTGTTTTTCATTTTGTTTAGATGAGGCATATGACTCATGAATCAACTGTAAGCTTCAGTCTTTTGTTAATGATAAACTGCAAACAGTAGTTTGTCTGTATTTTATTTTCAAGATGCTCAGATATAGCAGGTAATGTTTTTTAATTAGATTCAAGAGACTATTTAACACAGTTTGAGAACCTGTTGATCTTCTGGAATACAATAGCTCAACCTTCTGGTCCCTCTGCCAAAGTGGCATCACAATCAGTGAGAATAGGGGTTGTAAAAGAGTCATTCCATTTTCAACAACTGTTTTCATTCCCGAAGGAAACTCCAGCACCAGAGGAGGAATTATGAGAAAAGTACTGGGAAGTGAAACAGATTTTAAACATGAGTGGCTTGCAACACCTAGCCTAGGATTGCTCTGCAAGGGGAGCCAGGATCCAGCAATCCCCTGATTGGGTTAAAACAATGCTAGTTCCTTGAGGGTTTTTGATTTTGCATTCTTTTTGTTGGCTCATAGCAGGTGGGATTTTAACTTCCAGAAGAAGCTTTTTCAGATCATGTGCTAATGGGAAAACCCTTGGAGCAGTAAATCTGGGGACTAAAAGCATGAAAAACATATGCACAGTATTTTTTTTCTTCAGGATTAGTTACATATCTTGTTTAACCTGATCTCATCTTTGACAAGATACTTGAGGCAGCTGCTTTTACATGCTAAGTGAAGCCACATCCTCCTGTTTCTAAGTCTACCTTACTGTTAACTGTTTATTCCAGTGTTATTCTGGAATAATAACAGTGTTCTATCCCAGTGTTTATTCCAGTGTTATTCTGGAAGATATATACATTTTAAAGTGTTTCAGAACAAAGACTAAGTCTTTAAAATGACACATGGTTCAGTCATGGCTGATGTTGCAGTTTAGGGCTCCAGTTCCTAAACAGTGTTTTCAAAAACGGGTCGCACATATTCCTGAATGTTCTGATTTTTCAGAATGAAGATGGGTTTCCAATTCAGAGTTGTCTAACTCAGTCTGTCAAAGAATAGTCTGCAAAACCCTGTTCAGTTAAGAACTTTTGGCTTTTGTATTTTGCTAACTGTAAATCACACCATGTCTGTAAATACCTAGTTGGAAGTTCAGGACCCAAGAGATCACTCAGTTATGTAATTTAGAGGAAGCTTTAGTTACACTGCAGGGTTTAGTTTAATCATAGCCTGGGATTTCTGAGTCAGTGTTTATTATCTTACTCAAATGCTTGCATTGCCACCTCCCACTAAACCCAGAAAAACCCCAAAGTGTCACTCACTTATAAAAATGCTGCATGCAACAGTGCTCCTGCATGTGTGTTTCATTCACTTTATTTATTTTTTAAGGTGAAAATCCTTTGGCAGATGACCAAAGTAACCATGACATTAACTCAGTTGCTGGAGTACTGAAGCTCTATTTCCGAGGGCTGGAAAATCCCGTCTTTCCTAAGGAAAGATTTAATGATCTGATTTCTTGTATCAGTAAGTAGAAATCTCTGCTTCTTTCTCAATAAAATTTTCCTTTCATCTATACAGTAGTGGCCTGAAAGAAGAGCTAACTTTGCAGATTTTTCTGACACAATTTGTTTGCCATCTGTAGCAGTCTGGATCAGTCATTAGTCATACTCACAGCTGTGGTTGTTCCCTTTTTCCAGTGGGATTAATGTACAGTAAAACTCTTTGTTTAATAGGGCAGGAAGAATATCTGTTGGTATACAAGAGACATTTAAATTTAAACACATTATTGTTTCCCTCTATGCACTGGGGCAGACAGAAGGGGATGAAGTCATGACCGTCCAAACAGAGTACATTACATTCCACAAAGGTTTTCGTGCCCCACAGCTTGGAGATGGCACTGGTTAATAAGCACCTAACTGCTTGACATTGTGTGGTTCTGGACCTTTATTGTGCTCAGCTTAAAACCCACAATCCATCTAGCAGGAAAACCCTTTAGCCCAGGAATGGAGGGAAGCAGCTGAGTGCTGCCTGTGGAAGAGCCCAGTCTGTCTTCCAATATACAAGTTGTAATAGGATGCCTTGGAGGAGCACTGTGTGGGTCTGTGTGCTGCTGGTGTTCATAGCTGGACACAGATTGGTTGTAGTAATTTAGGAAGTTCTCAGTGGATGAGTGAATTGCTCTGGCATGTACAAACCTCTTCCAGTTCACAGATCCATCCAGATGTTGAGGAGGAGTAAGGCCAAGCCAGTCATCAGTAGGCTTACTGTTCTCTGTGTGTCCATTAGAAGTGGTCAGAGGTACATACTTTGTGAGAATTTCCTCCTTGCAACCCTTCCTTTATAGCTTGCCTGCATCAGCCAAATGGAGGAAGAGGCAGTCTCCCAGGTAACGTGGGACAGACCTTTGGGATATTAATTAGGGCAGGAGCTCTCCAAACTGTGTTACTTTAGCAAAGGGATCCCAGCCCAGTGGGTAGGACCACAGACTGGTGTGTGCAGTGCCCTGGGTTGGCCATTAAATGGGCTTTCCTGGTCCCTGCTGAGGGAACACAACATCTGTGGTTTCCTTCCCACATAGGGAGGATTGCAGTAGTTCAGCCTGGAGGTTACAAATACATGGATCCCTGTGACCAGGGCTGTGTACAATACTCTGTGTTTCATTTTTTACACGGTTTTCAACAGCTGTTGCTATTCACAGACTTGATGGTACTGAGGAGTCCCAAAGGACCTCAAACCCACAGCTTAACAGTCTGATCCCGGATGCTGAGGGAGACACTGTCTCGTTAGGAAGCATAATCTTGGTTCTGCCCGAGTTCAGCTTTAGCTGGCTGTGGTGCCACAGCCCAGAAAATGTCTGCGAGTCAGAAAAATTGAAATCTAAAAAAGGATCATTTTGACTGGGGGATTTTCTGCATGACGGGGATGATAGAACTTCACCTAATAACCCTGCGCCCATTTCCATAACTTCTGGATGAATTAAAGCATGTCTTCTGGAAAAATGTATTGATGTAATGGCTTCATCTGACAGAAAACCTACCGCATTCTTGGATAAGCTGTTCAAATGATTAATCACTTTCATCGTTAAACATTTGTACCAGATTTCCTTTTCAAACTTTGTGGTATGAGATCCTGGCCGTTGGATCTCTTTGTGACTTTATTGTTTTGACTAAGCATTGAGAAAAATATAAACGCTGTTTCTTGTGTGTGGAGATGGTGTTGCACTCTGCTGTGTTGTAGAGCTTTAAAGAGGATTGTAAAATACCAAGAATGAGTATTCAGCTGACAGAAATTACAGAAGTGAGTTCTTACGAGATACAAAAATACTTGCCCAAAACAACCTTTGAACTGTGTTCCAAGAAGAGGAACGTGAATAATTTCAGAGAGTTTCCATTCACCATTGAAGTTTCTGAAGACAGAGCAGGGTATTTGGAAGGAGGGGTAGAAGTTCAGTGGTCTACGTGTACAAGGCACCTGGTCAGGTGGGAGAGATGCACCAGCTTCTCGGAGCATCACTGCCTGAGGGAAACCCAGTTCAGTTATCCCTAAATGGTCTTTCATTATTGAGAACTTTAAGGAAAAAGTTGATGAATACTAGATCCCTAGCATTAAGGCTTAGTTTCCTTAGAGAATGTCAAACTATTGCGTGTCTAAGGGAGACAACAGATTATTTTCTTTGAAAGGAGCTGNGGGAAACCCAGTTCAGTTATCCCTAAATGGTCTTTCATTATTGAGAACTTTAAGGAAAAAGTTGATGAATACTAGATCCCTAGCATTAAGGCTTAGTTTCCTTAGAGAATGTCAAACTATTGCATGTCTAAGGGAGACAACAGATTATTTTCTTTGAAAGGAGCTGAAAAGTCAGTAACAAGCAATAGTTTGGAACAAAGTCACTGCTTTTCACAGCAACATTGTAGAATGGGACAGTTACTTGGAAAGAGGTGTTGCCATCTGATCCTGGTTTAGACTGGCTGTTCTCTGATTATCATCTGAATTATCATCTCTACGGCAGCTTGTCGAAACAAGGTGTAATGACTGAGTAGTTCTGCTAAGTTTGACTTCTGCTATGGCTGTTACAGGAGAAAGCAGAAACTTTCTTCCTGATAAGGTGTTTTTAAAGTCCCAGGTCTGCTTCTGACAGGTTTTGGAAGAAGCCAGGGGAGGATTATTTTGTTGTTTGGTTTGGTTTCCACAAGGTTATCATTAGGGGCACAGTGAAATGACATGTCAGCACCTTCCCTTAGCAGGGGGAAGAAAGGTTTGGAAGATGGCAGGACAAAAGCAGTTTTCTCTTTGAGCACATTGGGGTGAGTTTGCTTTGCATTGTCACAGTGAGAGGGGATTGAATGTGATGCGAGTAGAGAAAGAAGCAGCTCTTGCGTCTTGCACCCACAGGCAGCCCCAGAACCACATGAGGGGAACAGTGTGCTGTGTGTCTGCATCTTCTGATTATCTGCAAAGCCCGAGGTGGAGTGTTTTTACAGCTGTGTACCTAGTCTGTGTGCTTTGCTAAGTGATCCAGCACTTCCAGGGAATAACACAAAAAAACATAAACCAAAAAACCAGCAAGCATTTCAGAGCAGGCTGCCTGTCACACTTAGCACCTGCATGGCACATACTATCAAAAACTCTCTCTCTCAAAGATCCTTTCCATTGCTGTCATTTAACCTTAAAGCTTCCTATGTCTTGCAAAAAGGTAAACAGTCTGGGCAAGATTTTTCTCCCACTTCAGACACTGAACCTGTTATAGTTGCATCAGTTTCTTTTTCTGTGCTCATTTGGCCTCACATAGTAAATATATTGGTCTTCATGACAATGGGAGCAGGGGCAGGCTCCCTTTCCTCTGTGAGAACACCCATTACTGTAACTTGCATAGGTCACAGTTGGTATGTAAAGTCTAGAAAGCTTTCACATTTTTAATTAAGGGGGTTTAAATATGTTAATTCATATTGCATTCACTGTCTGGTAGACAGTGAGGAAAAGAATAAACACTAAGTTGTGTTCAAATAGCTTTTCAAGATAAATGTCAGTGTGGTTTTTTTAATCACTGGCAGAAGTTGTTATAGAAGGGGGGAGGCAGAAAGCAAATTCATAAAGTTAATGTTCACATAAAACTGTAAAAGGGCAGAATGTCACACATTTTATATGGAAATGTAACATTGCCAGTGAAAAAACCCTTGGAACTGAAGTACTTAGTTATGGATGTCAAGCATAATTGAGGCTACAGCTGCAGAATAAACCTTTCCTCAGTGTAGCCACTGAGGAATTCCTTTGCATTTATGCATGTATTTCCAAATGAAATAGAGCATTGTGATTTAATGCTTTCCCTTTTGTAAATACAGTGGAAACAGTGCAACGTGACTGTGACTTTTAGGGCAATTTGTATTAATGAGACTCATGAGAACAGTGTTGTTCTGTTTGGGTTTATGAACCGTTTTAGATAAAATTTGGGGCAAATTATGACTTCTCCGGAGCAAGCAGGAAAGGTAGGACAGAATGTAAAGAATTCATCTCATTATGGGTCATAATTGTATGCTGTCAGCAAAAGCAGTGGCCACTGTTGGTGCTCGCAGCAGTTGACAATCCAGGGGGTAGAAGAAAGTTGGGGTAAGAGAGGAGTGTTGTACTGCACTTCTGTCTGTCCCTTTGTAGAAACAGGTTGGGCCCAACACAAGCAAAATGCTTGTAACAGGAGTTACATGAAGGCAGGAGGTACTGAAGCTACGCTTAGGGCTGGCCATAATTCACATTTACTGCTGGGCTGCTGCAGTTCCTCTCATAATGTTGGGTTCTTACACACATGAATTACAGTTCATTCTCCCATACATAGCTGTGCAGCACAGCAGCAGACACATCTCACCTACCCAAACTGCTTAGCTTCTGCTCAGGTCATTATAATTCTTCATGGTTTCATCTCCCTTGCCTTAAATTTGATATACTGAGATGCCAGGATGGGTGAAAGCTTACATCTTTTTTCCTCCTGATTTTCATCATTTCAGTCCTTTGCTGGCAGCAGTAGCCGCTTACCTAAAGGTGTAAATGTTATGAAAGGAAACTATTTTACTGCTTTTCCAGACTATTTCCCATTACTTAAAAAGTAAAGAGCCATATTCTGAATTGTCAACTCTTCTTGAAAAAGTTTCAACAAAATGACAACTATTTCCTTCCCTAAGTGGCAGTAGAGTTGTGTTTGTCCTCCCGTAAAGCTTTCTTAAATAGGTCTCTAGAGCATTAAGTGGCATTGCTGAGTTAATACATACATATCTTTTGAGTTGGATTGGACTCATCTACAGAAGTAGAAAGAGGCACAAATTATTAACTTCAGCACTAATACATATACATGTGGATTACTTGTCAACTGCAAACTGACCATAAAAATGACATCTGCAAGTAACTCCGTCCCATTTGATGCTCAGCGGGTGTGTAAAATATACGTTAGGCATTCATTCTATTACTAGTAGGCACCACGCCAAGTGAAAGTAGTGAATGACCCCCACACAGAGATGCCACATTGGATTTTGTCCCTCAGAACAGTGGTCCTAAGGGAGAAAGATCTCTTTCATTATACCATTGTCTGCTTTCTTCTTCCTCCTTTGTGCTACCTTTGCCTGTGAAATATGCTTGGCTTGCACAGCACTGGCTGTTGGTGTAGCACAGTTCATTCACTGCTGGCACAAGGTTTCTCCTTCCACATGTTCTGATCAGTAATATCTTTATCTTCCCTTTGCCAAGTGTTTGCAGTTCTTTTGTTACTACTGAGCTTGGCCATGGGGGCTGTCTGTTAACAGAGAGTGGCAGAACGCACCCAATTTAGAACTCATGTTTCTGAGCTCAGACTGCTCCCATCCTGAATCTTCTCCTTGTTGAGTAACCGTGTCTCACCACCAGTGCAGGAGAGGCCAGGAAAAGTACAGTGCTTTTGTAGAATTTGCACCTAAAGCAGAGCGATAAAGGCATGCAGTTGTCCAGTTGGCCCAATGTATTTTGGAACCACCAGCAATTGCTCTCTTGCAAAAGTCTTTTGGTCCCCATCACCAAAATGCTGCATTTGTGTATTTGAATATTTATTTTGGTTTTTATGCTCTCCAACTCCAGGATTATTCCTTAATTAAAGTTTAAATTTATGTTTTATTGATGTTATGTAGGATGAATGGATCCGTGTTCTTCATTTATAATTTAGTTTCGTTTTATTTGTATTTAGGGGCTTTAGTTAAACCTATTTAACTGAAACACAGTTTCACAGTAAACACAGTGAGAAACACAGGCTTCAGCTGTGTTTTCTCCCCTCTCAGTTTTCCTTTACTGTTCTGAAGCAGATTGTTCACTTTTGATCTGTTCCACTTTGGAAAAGTGGAACAAAAACTTCAGGAGTGGTTAAAATGTGTTACATCTCATAGAAGAGACGAGTGGACATTCATTGATTCTGTGTGTCTCTGCAGTAAGCAAAGGTGACACCACTTCTCCAGAACAGGTTCCAGTGTTCATGGAGGCTGAAGATTACACCTTTCAAGGCTTGAATAGCTAGGATTTATGCCTGTCTCATGCTGTTGAGAACTGGTCCTTAGCCAATGGCTGGCAAAGAGGCAGCTAGCTGATGAGTAATTCTTCCATTTATGCAATGACATTAGTCTCATTTAGATTCACTCATCAAGTTCAAGGTTAAGAAGTGTTTGCAAAGGAAGTTCATGGGAGATCAGTAAATAAATCTTTTCCAGGAGCAATGCAGAATGGCACCGCAACAGAAGTTCTTGTAAAGGTTGTGATCTGCTTCTTTGGAGGATTTTATGAACAGGTTGCACAGACATCCGTAAGAGGTGGTTAAGGTGAAGTCAAAGGGTGAGATTGTAGACTTAAATGACCTGAAGAGTCCTCTGAGCTCTCTGCTTTTCATTCTTTGTAGTACTAAGTGGAGGCTCTGTAGAATGCAGGCACCTCTGGTGCTTAGATGCCTAGATAGTGTTACGGACACAGAGAAAACCAAGTTCCTTCTATTATTAGAGTGCTTTGCTCCATTGTTGTCTGATAAAAATACATTAATAGTTCTGGACACATGTGCCTCTCTTTTCCACAGAGCACTGTAGTCATGAATCCCAGAAGCTGGCCTTTTCCCCTTCTCTTGTTTCACCCCACAAATGTCTCATGTGCTCTGTGTTGCACTGTAGCTCCACTTTGACAGGAGCAGTGCTCCCATACCAAACACCTTCTTGTCTGGCTGGCAGGAAACTCTCCTGCTTGTGGGTTTGACTCCCATGCCTGAGATGGGTCTGGAAGGCTGGTGTGTCAGAGCAGTGCTCCGGAAGTTCTGCTCTGCTCTGAGAACTGGGAACTACAGAACAACAACCATTTCTATTTGTGATATTTACCTGAGGGTAGTCTTGATTTGCAGTTGATACTCACATGTCCTTCGCACAGATTTCCCTTCCCTCCCTCACTCCACAATGAGAAAACCACGTTTGTTCTCAGTGTGCTTGGCCTTGCCAGAGGCTTGTCCTGTTGCTTATGTCTGAGAATGTGAGTCTCCTCATTAGAGTAATGAACCAGTTTTCAAATCCCCCTATTTCTATTTGTGCTTGGTAGCTAATTGCACTATCAGGAAAAGTCATGTAATATCAGCACTTCAACTTTCTTAGCTGAGAACTGGGTAATACCTGACTGGGTGCTGAGGTAGGGCTAATTACAACTCTTGAAAATCAGAGTAATGAAAAGACCTCCAACAGAACTTGCTGTGAGAGTGGGGGATGCAGCCAGCTTTCTGCAGTGTTGGGATTGCCGGTGATGTCTTGCAGCAGGCAGCTTGTAGCTTGGATGGCCAGTCTGCCCTAAGGTTCTCTTCAGCAAAGCTGGTAGAGGTAAAGCAATGCTTTCTCTTTGCTCTGCATGGGAAGCAGTGGAGCTGCTAATTCTTTCTGCCTGGATGCAGAAAGATTGCTCTATATTCACTCCTTCTTTCCTACATACCCAAATACACACTGCATGCACACAAGAAATTATGACATTTGGCTCCTAATTTAAAAGCTGCATGCAAATACATAACATTAATACATAACTTTATTACCACTTTATTACCTATCTCCTATAAACCAAATCAGTGCTGAGAAAGAAAAACAAGGAAATCATGGAAAGCACATAAATTTTCCACTTGGCTGTAGTTTGGATTTTCAATAAAGGGGCTCTCATGCAGGCTGGGACTGGGTTACCAGGAAGGTATTAGAAATACACACACCTTATTCCAGCATGTATAGCTTGTAAGTGTTTCAGCACAGAGGTGACCTGCTAGTACTTAGTACTGATTGTGTTCCTAGTAGGGCAGCTGGGGTAGCTCAACACATGGTCATACAGCCAAACTCTTTGGACCGACTGCATACCCGTGCTGCCTACTGTGACCAGTTCCTGGCCCATGCATCTTGTGAACCATGTATAGGAACTGCTTGAAAGAGTTGCAGTTGGCACAGACCACAAGCACGTTGGAGAGTGGGGCAAGTACTGTGTGGTAGCTGCCTACTGCTGTTCAAGGCTATAGCCCATTCTGGTTTAGCTCATTAGTTTGGACAGAGCTATTGCATCCAGACAGGCAGCACACTGCTGGAAGGAGCTGCTGGACACACCTGGAGCCCAGCCAGTGCATTTCTTGGGTCTGATTTGAGTTCAGCAATGACTGAACCTGGTTTAGGGCCTGTCTCCAGAACTGGCTGGAAAAGGCAGGTCTGCAGCACAAACCATTAGGCAGCAAAGGCCAATGCAAAGCTGTAATGCAGAAGGCAGGTCCTGGTGCTGTGTCACAACTTCTCCCCACCTTCCCACATCCAGGAGACAGCGGAAAAGCAGTGCCACAGCACCTTACAGCAGTGCTGCTGAGGCAGGACTACTGAAAAACATAGCCAAAGTGCCTTTGGACCTTCCTCCTTCAGCCCGACTCCATAGAAAATATACCTGTGCACATGCACACAGGCTCAAAACCACCCAGACCTATAGCTCTGTCCAGAGAGATTTGCAGACAGGCTTGTCAGGGGAAAGGTCTGCTGAGCCAGAGACGCAGAAGGCACCCTAACTGATACAGGCAGGCTTCTTCCATTGGGAGTGGTTTAGTTTAGGCAGCTGGAGAAAGGCCTTGCACTAAAACTAGTGTCTGTGGGCAGTGCATAACAGCAGTGAGGGTCTGTAGCACTGGTGTGTCCAAGATGCTGTATGCACTGGAAAGGGAAAGGAAAATTGTGGTTGCTCTGTGAATCCTCCCTGTGCAAGCAGCTCCCAGGCTTAGCACATCCTGCCACGGACTCCAGTTCTTAACCAGTAACCAAAATACTTCTTGATTTATGCAGTGCAGGTTTGACAGAAACATAAAAATAAAGTCCCATACTCCACTTGAGAACAGTGTAATGGTTTGAGCTGGTTTTCAGCTACAGTTTGGGTTCAGGGTGACTCATTAGGTTATAAATTATACAACTTGCCAGCAGTCCTCTTCCCTACCAGCTCTGCGGCTGCTCACCAGGGCCACTGTTCCAACCTTCAGCTGCTCTGCCAGGGAATGGGTTTTTACCTCCCTCAGCAGTTCTGCTCTGCTGCTCCTGCAGTAGGTACCACAATCCACAATCCCCACGCACACACCAGTTTACTACAGTGGCATTTCTTACTGCACTCCAGCACTTCCGCATGGAATACAGAAGTCTTGCTGCCAGACATGTTCTGCTTATGCTTAGTTCTTGGTACCAAAGTACTAATTACTAGACACCAGTTATTCTAAGAACCATAAGTCAATGCATATTTTGTATCTACAAACAAATGCTAGTTAGTAGAAATAGCTGTACCAAAGACCACAAATAAACACCAGGAACTCTGTTTACAGTAGAACATTTATATGTAAAGTAATTATTTTTATATGTGTGCTCTTAAATACCAAGTTTTGTGGTAAAGTTGGCTTTTCAGCTATTGGAATAGGCTCCTGTTCCTCATTTCCAAGTTTCTGGATGTCCATTTCAGTGCCACTGGACAGTATTTCTCATGTAGTTTGCTGAGATTTCCCCTAGATGTTGCTAATGGCAGCATTCTTTGTTGGCTGACATAAAAAGCATTGCTGAAATTTTAGGTTGTTTCTAACAGTGTCATTTACACAGACAACACATTGAGCAAAACAGTGATATATTACATATTTTGAAAAGCAACTTATGCTTTTATCCCATCACTACCCCACTTACAGCTACATAATCTTTCTGACCAACATAGAAGATAGATAATGCATCCTCATAATAAGACATTAGGAAGTGATGCTTTTATTTAGCTTATCTTATTTTGCTGGCTTCAGAAGAATTTTGGTGGACTGCTATAAAATCATTTGGGAAAATACATGTAATCTTTGTGTTTGTTGCTTACACACTGTAAAACTATAAACCAAACACTGTTTTATGAAAATAACCATTCATTTGAAACACAAATTCATCCTCCACAGCACTGCTTACACATCTAATTTGCCATTCTGAGAGTTACAGCTGGACATTTGATTAAGAAAACTCATTAGAGAAGCTCAGTGATTGGAATATTACATCTGATATGAACCTTCAAGTAAAGAGACTGAATCTGATGAATCTGTATTTGAAACTGATGGCAAACATCTTTCCTTGGTTCCCTGAGGTATTGTGGGTTTGTGAGGTGTCCAGCTCAGCAAGTGGCCAGGGTTTGACTTAGGCAGATTTGTAACTTCTTATATTTCAAAGTGTTACTTTTTAAACTGTGTGGTTTTAATGAGAGGCAGGACTTTTAACTCTTATTTTTCTAATAGTTCAAAGTGAGAAGATATTGGCTAGGGACGTGTGATGATAGAGTCAAAGTAAGTTGAGTAAACTGACTGAAGGCTATGTTAGACCATCATATGAAAGGGGACTTAAAATACTTTCTTCTGATTGCAGGAATAGAAAATCTCTATGAGAGGGCTCTTAACATCCGCAAACTCCTCCTTACTTTGCCCAGGTCGGTCCTTATAGTGATGAGATACCTCTTCGCCTTCCTTAACCAGTAAGTGCTTTGTAATTCCCTGAGGTACAGTATCTTTATCTGCCTTCCTCTGCTTGTATTGAAGTTCTTTGGGTTTATTCATACTTTATGTTGAATTTACATTTAAGATCCATCTAGCACAAAATAGGATCTTCTAATTTGCAATGAAAATAGAAGGAAAACACCAGGTTTCATTCAAATGAAAGTTCCATTTGTCCAAATCTGAGTAGTAGTAGCAGTATTAGCAGTAAGAAGACAGACTAAAGTGTTGTCTGACATGGGACATGCAGGCTACACTATGTTACAGCATTGAAGCTGGTAACAAAAAAAGCTCATAAGAAAATTAACAAACACAAACTGTAACTGCATTAAAAATAGCTTATGCAGTTTTAAAGTAGAATACTCTTTTTTTGTCCTTATCTCAAACTGATTTCAATCTCCTGATGATAAAAATAAATAGTATATTCAAGCCGCACAGGCATTACAAGCTGCCTATTTGATGCTAGACACCCTCAGGCTGAGATTCTGTGTTGCTGCTTCTGTGTTCTGCTAAAAGGGCAAGCAGTATAGAGGACATACAGCCAGTGTGTATGCTTTGACATAAATTATCTTGGTTCTCACATTGCAAAACACAGGCAGCTGCTGGAAGGAGGGTTGTGTCAGATAGGGAAAGTGGTGTTTGTGTCTTCATCACCCCAGAAAAACGTCTTCGTTTTCTTCATTCAGAAAATAAAGAACAGGTTGGGCAATCGCACTGTTTCATCCTCCAGTCTTTCACAGCCCTCTCTGGTTTCGCTCACCCCAGTGTTTTCACTGAAAACTTTGCTTCTTGTGCACTTTGCCCCGATTCTCGCTGCCCTGTTGTCTGTTTCCTACTGCATCTGTTTTCATGTTGCCTTTTTCCTCCTTTATTTTTTCCTAAATTTGCCCTCTGCTGATTCATTCTGTCTTTGTGACCTTCCCCATTTCATCCATCCTGGCTGTTCCTATAGAAACAGGATCTTTGCAGCCAGGTTATGTGTGCGTGCCCGCATTCACAGCTGTTACCATTTCCTTTCTTCTGGTAATTTCTGAACCACTTTCAGGCAGTATTTTAAAGAGGGGCAGAGATCTAAAGTGTTATGAAAATAACCATTCCCTTGAAGCATGAATTCAGCCCCTAGCAATGACACTATGTAAATGTCTCAAAGGCTTATTACACAGCTTGGCCTCTACTTAGACATACAGATTGACCAGAGCTATGAGGCTATACTTGTTACACAATCATGTTAACTACATCTGTGCTCTCCACAGGAATGCAATTCAGAAAGCAGGCTAACTCCCTTACTGCCTCCAAATCACCTTGTTGCATCCACAGGAAAAAACATTCCCATAGTGTGACTTTCTGCAAATCCAATTCTGCTTTTTGCATATGCAGTTATGCCTGCTTGGCCACATGAAATCGTCAGACCTCAGGGCAGACCTCACCTGCTCTAGCATCCTGCTCAAAGCTTCTAATGTGAGATCAGGCTGTTCTAGGCTTTGTCCAGTCCAGAACCACAAAGGGCAGAGAATCCACAGCCTCTGTGTTGCCTCCAGAAGGACAATTAAGTCTTCCTAAGTTATATAGGCAGTTGATGGAAGAGATGTGTCAAGGTCTGATGAAACATTATGCATATCCATTTAGCATCCAGCCCACTTGGGCCTCCAAGGATAAACACAATGAGATAGAAGCAGCAGCAGCTAATGCATTTAACATTAGCCCTTTAGGTTGGCATACACTAAACATACATATACATACATATTCATGCTATAAACTCACTTTATAATGTATATAGCCTCTTGAAGAAATCTCCTTTTTTGTTTTGATACTTTATACGGGATTAAGTGTCAAGGAGAAGAGGAAATCTCTAAATTGTCATGGAACATAGGGTTTCTCCTAAGGTTAGTCATAGAGGAAAAGACAATTTTTCTTGGTTTTTCTATTACAACAGCCTTTCTCAGTACAGTGATGAAAACATGATGGATCCATACAACCTGGCCATTTGTTTTGGGCCGACCCTGATGCCTGTTCCAGATATACAAGACCAGGTGTCTTGTCAGGCACACGTGAATGAGATAATCAAAACTATCATCATCCATCATGAGGCTATTTTTCCAGATGCTAAAGAACTTGATGGCCCAGTGTATGAAAAATGTATGGCTGGAGATGACTACTGGTAAGTCAAAATATTACCTTTCTATCTCCTTAACAAACTCATTAGGCTGGTTGTCTGGAAAACTCCTGTGATACAGAATTACTTTTCTATGTGAACCTGAATGTTACTCTCGTTTCTGTTCATACTTCTATTATGTGCAAAAGTGCTAGCTATAAAAATATATGAAGCAAAGGCAATCATGATGAGGCTCCCTACGTTTTGTGGAGTAAGCTACCCTTGTGTTCAGCCAGGAATTCCAGGTGTACTGTGCAGAGTACACAGCCAGGTAGGAAACTGGCTCTCTGGCCATGAACCACCTTAACAAATTTCAGCTTATGAAGCCTTCCCTCTGCTCCCTTCTCCTCTGTCATGGTTTAACCCAACAGGTAGTTGAGCACTACACAGCCATTCACTCCCCTCTGCCCTGGTGGCATGGGGAGGAGAATAGGGACAAAAAGTAAAATTCATGTGTTGGTATAGACAGTTTGATAGCACAGAAATGGAAGGGGAAATAATAAGGATATTAAAAACAATAATAATTATAGAAGAATTAGAATATACATAACATGTACAGTTGCTCACTACCCACAGAGCAGTGCTCAACCAGTTCCCAAGCAGCAGCCTCCAGCCAGCTTTCCCCTCAGTTTATATGCTGAGCATGACGCCATATGGTATGGAATATCCCTTCGGTCAGTTAGGATCAAAGGGGGTCCCCTCCCAGGTTCTTGTTCACCTGCAACCTGCCCACTGGTGAGGTGGAGTAAGAGGCAGAAAATGCCATGACAGTGTGTTATCAGTGCTCAGCAACAGCTAGAACATTGGTGTGTTATCAACATTATTCTCACACTTGAGCCAAAACACAGCACTGCACCAGCTACTGAGAAGAAAATGAGCTCTGTCCCAGCTGAAACCAGGACACTGTCCTAGCAACACACACATACTTTGTAAAAAGGATTCAAAGGTTCTGGCATCTTCTTGATAACTGAAGATGTAGTTTGAAAGAGAGTGTGTAGGCTTCTTTAGTAACTGTGTATTCATAGAATGTCACGAGTATTATGTTGCACATAACTTTATAACATTGCAAGAATAAGTTTCAATAATCTCTTGGGGTGGCATATTTTTGATATGTGTGTTTCTCTGCTCAACGTTTTGTTTCCCTTCAGTGACAGCCCATACAGCGAGCATGGTACATTAGAGGAAGTGGACCAGGATGCTAGTACAGAGCCCCACACCAGTGAAGATGGTATGTCTGTCTCATTATTGTGCCTTTGATGGGAGTAAGTTTTACAGGTGTTTCATGTGGGAGACCTTCCTCCTTTCCTCATTGTGCCTTATTTGAAAGAAGGGGATTTCAGTCCTGGTGTTCTGTAGCAAAGCCGGAATCTCTACTCTCTGTTTGTGTGCTTTTTCACTCCGATTCATCTGTGTTTGACCAGCTGTTTCCTTGTTCTCTCTTGATTTGCACAGTCACAGGAAGGGCAAGAGAGAAACTATTTCAGTCAGCACATATTATTTTCTGATATAGTGCTACATTTTTAGAGACTCTTTACCTTCTGTCTGCAAACACTAAACTTATCAACTGTGTCTTTAAGTATTTCAGCTAAGGGATATTTGCCATTCAGTGGGCTCTGTTTTGGTATGAATTTAAAAGCTGTTCCATTGAAAGGGTTTATAACTACTGAAAAACATGTGCGACCCCCTACAGTGAAACTTCTGAACAATAGTCATTTGCTATAAATATTAATCACACATACTCTGACAGTTCTGATTGCAGTAGATATCCATGGAAAAAAAAATATGCCTTTCTGTTATATTAATTCTTTTTAGCCAGATTTCCTAAAGGGGTATCTGACTGTGATGTATTTCAGGTGGCCCTCCCAGTAACTTCTACCCAGTTTCACGCAAGTGTTGCAGGTGGAAAGAGGTGTCACAATTATTAAGTAGCTCCCATTTTCCTGACGATTAGTAGCCATTTAGAGGTGGAGGGTTCAGAATAACACTCCTGTAGAGAAGAGCTGCAGCATGAGCTCACTGCATATCTGGCAAGCCAGAGAAAACAACCAGCATATATGCACTTAGCACCCTAGGATGTGTGGAAGGAGGAAGAGAAAGAGACAGACAGGGAGGAAGGGGAGAAAAAGAGCTACAGTAGAGATGGGATTTATGTTTTTTTAAAGTATGTCATAAGGGATATTTGTTAGAGGCTGGGATGATTGCCACAGGGAAGGGGAACAGGAAGGTGTATCTATAGGAAACCTGGCTACACTGGTCCCATTGCACACAGAACAATGTAAACATAGTTCCGCTCTAGCTAAACCCATCTGCTTTGTCACGTAGACAAGCTGTCAGTGACAGACTGCTTGTCTCTTCCCCTTTGCCACGGTGAGGAGGGGCAGGCACAGTCTATCACTGCAGATGTTTGGAGAGGAGGGACAGTTGGGTGAGCAGGCATCACAGAAGGCAGTGGGAAACTGATAGGAGAGAAGTCAGTGTTAATCTTCTGCCTAGGGTGCAAACCCATGCTTGCACCCACAGTAGGGAACGGCAGCAGTTTTACAAGATAGCCTGTACATGGTTCCTTTCGATCAGCTCTGTAGAGCTAAGCCCCCATCTTTCTACAGCACAGCTTTGCTAAATGGTGTGAGCAGACTCATAATTGCGTTTTATTTTCCCAAGACAGTATAGCTGTACTTTATAAGAGCTCCTTCTTCCCTTGGAGGTATGAAGCAAGAGTGGAAGCTGAAGAAGTGTCCTTATCAGGGACTGTAGTGACAGGATGATGGGTAATGGGTTCAAACTTAAACAGGGGAAGTTCAGGTTAGATATAAGGAGGAAGTTCTTTACTGCGAGGGTGGTGAGGCACTGGAATGGGTTGCACAAGAAAGTTATGAATGCTCTATCCCTGGCAGTGTTCAAGGCCAGGTTACATGGGGCTTTGAGCAGTCTGATCTAGTGGAAGGTGTCCCTGCCCATGGCAGGGAGGTTGGAACTGGATAAGCTATAAGGTCCCTTCCAACACAAACCAGTCTATGATTCTAAGTCTGTCTGTCTCTCATTTAGAGCACAAGTGAAGTAGTGAGATCCTGACACACTCTATTGTGTGCTGACACACTGGTTCAGCTGGGGTCAGCTTTGGGGTTCTGTGACCAAACTGAGAGACAAAGGCCCAAGTGGGTATGGAAAAGAAGTGCAGCTTTTCAGCAGTACTCTAAAGCACTTACTTCATGCCTAGGAAAGATTAAAACACCACCAGGATCCAGAGGAGCAGGACTGGGGCATCACATAGTACATCACCTGTTCCTCAGTGACAATGGGCTCTATCTCACCACAGTGTTGTTATAATAACAGTTTTACATTCCTGTTGTGGTGCTGCCTATGGCATGACTGTGTTACTGGTGAAGACAAACCCTGAAGAGAATAGCTGTCAAAAGGACAAAGTTATGATAAATGATGTAACTGTTAAAGACATGGGTTTTGCTCACCAGATTGGTCTGGAATTTAATTTGGGTTGCCTCATTGCACCTTTTTAAGTAATTCACTGAGAAAGGAAGTGGACATTTGCATTTAGAGAGAAATGTTAGCCCAAAAATATTTGTAATCTGGTCAAATACTGCTGCAAAGGTAAAGATTAGCAAGTCTGTGCCTCTTACAGAAGTGTTTTCTAATCCTGTTGATCACTAGGAAGGGAAAAAGGAAAGAGAAGGAGACACATTGTACTGTAGTGTTAGCAGTCTTCTTTAAATGTGCAGGAACTATCCCTGTTAAGGAAAACACGTAAGTTTCTTCTTTCTCCTAAACCTGGAAATGAAATCAAAAATGTGAAGTTCAGAACATTTGTACTGAAGCTGATGCACAAAAAAATCTGTTGTTTTACTTCAGAAGAGCCTTTACCTGCAAGTGCCTGTATAGTAAAGATTGAGAGGATATTGTTCATGTTTTGCTGAAGCAGTTTTTAGCATATTTCCTTTAACTTTGGTTTGCTGGAGACTTTTTATTCTTGTTGGAGGCACATGGAAAAGGGGGGCTAGGTTTGTTTTCAAAGGAAGTAAGAGGGAATTTCCTGAGGAAGTTAAACAGATGGGTTTCTCCTGGGAAAACATACATACAATTAATATCACACTGTTCATAGGTATCTCATGAACGTAGGGTAAAAACTGAGATGGTAGTTCTGCTGGAAACAAAAATTACAGGCAAACATAGGGCTGTAAGCTGTTGTTTTGTCCCCAACACACAGTAATTTTCCCACTTTTCAGTAGCGCATGCTGTGATCAGCGTTTGGCCAAATTCTGTTCTGTCAACACCTTACAACATTTCTTTGCTTTTGTTGTTCCCCAGCCAGAGAACCACTCTCCTGGAGACAGGAGAGGTTTCCCCTCTCTTCCTTAGCACCTTGTGCCTTGAGCAGGGAGGGCAGCACAATGCCACTTCAGTGCCACGGCCCCTGTAGGGAGGTTAGTGCTACCTCTGGCACTCCAATCCCAAAATTGAAATTAGCACTTGTGTTTCTTCTGCCCTTTTTGCTGTTGCAAGCAGCGAAGCTTTTCCCACACTTCTTCAGTTTGTCCTAGTTTTTCACTTCCATAGCATCACCTGAGTCACTGGAGGTGATAGCTGGTGAGATACTAGATGTCATCAAATGCTTTTTGCTGTTGTAGGCAAATGCTCACAGTGTGGACAGAGCAGTGCAATTGCATTGCCCTCCGAGCTGTCAATTTTACCATTAGATGCTCAGTACCACACAGATTTTAGTTGCAGATCCCAAATTTAGCTTTCATCACCTATTTTGGAAATGCTTGTCATTCAGTAAATCTTGATTACTAACTTTTAAAAATGCATTTATTTCTAGAAGTAACTGTCACAGTACTTTGGTTTTAACTATTGAGGCTTGACCTCTAACAAGGTGAATTACTGTTTAAGTACAGTCTCAGTGCTGTTTGTTCTGTCCATGTAGAAGCAACATTCAAGCAAAGAAAATGCCCCTTTCAGAACGGTAAAGCCTGCCTGCACTTACCTTTTCCTCTATTAAGAAAACTGCGTGAGATCTATTGGGCACTTCTCCCTGAGGAGTTGGGATTTCTTACCCAGGCAATCTAACAAGCATGTCTCAGAAGTCACATCCATTATGGGTACATTACCAATTCATACAGCTGATTCCAGTGGGGCAGACCCCTGAGAAAGTGTGTGAGTCTTGCAGGCGATGGAAGGATACAAAAAAAAACCAGTTTCCCATCATGTACCAGACTTAGATTAGTGTAATTCCACTGAGGGAGCTAGAACTATTTCTAGTTCTGTCCATTAATTTGTAAATAGAAAGACCTGTATACTCAAATATAAACTCAAAAGTATACTCAAATACTGCATGGTCTGTTGAAATTGGCAGAGAAATGGGCAATCCCACAGATAATCAGTGTAGGGACTTATCAATAAATCCAGTACCCTTGGCCGTTATCAGTTAACTTCAGAGAATGTCAAAGGAAAATATGTACAGGAAAGCTGGGATTTTCTTACTTGCTGCAAAGGGTTTTTGTTCAGCTGGGGTTTCTTTAAAGTATTACCAGTTAGTGAGTGGCTCTCTGAAGGCTGGGAGCTTTTGCTTCGGAATTCTTGACCCACTCTTCCATAATTTACCTGCAGTCTGAGAGCAGTGTGTTCATACAAACATCTGCTCCTCTTCAGTCCTATCTGATCCCAGTAATACCTTCTTATAATGAATTCCACAAGCAACATGCATGATATGTATAGAAACAGTGTTCTTTTGTCAGTGTTGTATTATTGCCATTCAACATAATACTGCCCTCTTAAACACAGTGTGAAATAAACAGGCATGTTTAGTCTCCTTGCTTTTCATTTGGCAGTGGGGTCTTTCCATGCCTATAGCTGCTCTGTCCCATCTGTACTTTCTGTTAGAGACAGACCATAGACATAGTACCGAGAAATGACCACAAGATTGTGTATTAGTATATATACACCAGCATTAAACTTTTTCCAGTTTTACAGAATGTTTCTTTCTATGCCATCTTTACATTTTCTTTGCCTAAAAACCATCAAACCAAGAAGCCTACCATGTCCCACTCACCCACCAGGGAATGCTGCCAACAAGCCATGCTGTAGGGATGCATTTTCAGGAATTACTACTGCTATTGCTAGGTTCTCATTGACACTTGCATAATCAAAGTAATTTCTGCCAGCGTACATTACTTTTGCATTTGTAACAGTGAATTCCCCATACCGCTGCCTGCCATCTTTGGAAAGTTTCTGAGTTTGTAACTCCTAAACACCCTGCAGATCATCACTGACAGGAGCTCTTAGCCTGACTGCAGAAGCAGCAAACCACAAGGCAGCCTTCTGCAGGCTTACTAAAGAAACAAGCTGTAAACTGGAACTCAGTAAAGGTGCTTTCATTATGTTTTCATGCTGCAGGATGAAGTTAATTTTAAAAAGACATTCCTGTGCAAAACGTTGTCATAAGGGGACAGTGGCTTTCATTACCAGCCCGGTTCTCTGGGGAGTTACAGCATCAGCAGTTTTAGTTTGTACAGACAGAAAGCTGCTGTGCTATTCATTAGCCCAGATGTTAAATTTCCATCTAAATATTGATCCAGTTATGTAAAGAAATTTGTCATTTTGGGGACTCTTGAGTTATTACATTCAGCAAAGTGTGGGATTTTTAAACCTGTATTTTGCAGGTTTGTCTTTTTGTTTTGAGACTGTGATGAGAGTTAGAGCTCAGGTACTTTTAGTTTTGCGCAGAAGAAATTAGAGGTGGTAAATCATAGCTGTTTCACCAGTGTCCAGGCACAGCTCTGAAGATACCTGCAGGCAGACCCTCAGCAGGGGCCCTTCACTGACATCGGTAGGTTTCCAACCCAAGCACAGATTACAGGACGAAGTCCGTCACCAGTGTAAGGC
This sequence comes from Agapornis roseicollis, assembly GCA_002631895.1. NCBI lineage: Eukaryota > Metazoa > Chordata > Aves > Psittaciformes > Psittacidae > Agapornis > Agapornis roseicollis. Next base: position 43,329 of record NDXB01019929.1, on the reverse strand, counting down.
TGGATTTACCAGTATACTGACAGAAGATTAGCCAGGACTGCTATAACCAATGTTTGACTTCAGCAAATACCAGTCTTCAGTGCAGAAGCCAGAGGAACTTGGGATGCTGGAGTAGGCAGAGCTGCCTCAGGCAGCTTCAGGCTGCACAGGGACTGCCCCTACAGAGGACTCATCCTTAGGTGTCTGCTTCACTGAAAAAGGGTGTTAAGGAAGCAGATTGAAAGCACTGGGCTTCAGTGTTGACTAAAACACTAGGTTTTCACCAGGTCTGCATCCCGGTCATGTAAAACACAGAAATGTCATCGCCCAATTAGAGCAAAGTATCCCTACTCATGCACAGATAAATCCCATCTTCCTTTGCCACTGCAGATGTTAAAGATGCTCCAGTTTACTTTTCCTTTATCAGACTGGTTCCTCAGGTCTCTGGTTATTTATCTGAGTTTGTTCATCTTATTTTTGGCTTCCAGACCACTCCCCAGCCATGAAGGAGCCCTTGCAACAGAAGGCAGAGGCCTCTGTCCTGGCAGCAGCTATTGTAATGTTTGAGTATTCTGTTATGTTTTCTGCAGCTTGTGAGGCAACCCAGATGCTTTTCACTTGTGGCACAGATTGATTATGTTTCTTTGTAAGGGACAGACTGCCTGAAGCCTACCTTAGCTCAGCTGATCTGCTCAATAAGAGTGGGCACTGAGAAAATGCAATAAATGCAGTTTATGAAACAAAAAGGAGCAGATAAGCCAGTGTGGAATCTGATCCCTGTTATTCTTCTCTCTGTACCCAGAGTGTGAGCCCATAGAAGCTATAGCAAAGTTTGACTACGTTGGAAGATCTGCACGAGAACTCTCTTTCAAGAAAGGAGCTTCCCTTCTGCTCTATCACCGAGCATCTGAAGACTGGTGGGAAGGAAGGCACAATGGAATTGATGGCCTTGTCCCTCACCAGTACATAGTGGTGCAGGATATGTAAGCAGTGTCTGGTGTGACTAGATTCTTAATGGGGTGTAAAAATATACTGAAGCAATTAACAAAGTGGTTTCCCAATGGGACAGTGGTTTGAAGTCTCAGATAGATAAAACATTTGCTTTCTGTGCAGGATGCCTCTGTCTTTATTGCCCTGAATTGACAGCTCTTAATCAAAAGGTACTGCTAGGCTAAGCTACCTTGTTTATGGGTATGTTCCAAGTACATTAAGGGGCAGATATTACTGCACCTATTTTAATTTTACTATCTCTTTGCAGCAATTGCTGACATTTAACTGCAGAATAGCAAGAGCTGGAGAAATGCAGCCTTCAACTCTTGTTTTACAGTATTAAGCATGTACTTTGCCAAGGATGACAAAGTTCTTCCCTACAGGAAGGTTACACATAAAATGTAAAGAGCTCAGTAAACAGAAGGATTATAAAGGATTTTTGGAGACACAGAGGGGCTGCAGTGCATTAAAACATGCCTGATTTCCTAAGCATAATGGGGTAAATATCTGGGAGTGCCGAGGTACTCTCTGTCACACATAACTCACTGACTTCTCATCTCACCATGTGTGTTCTATTCAGGGATGATACTTTCTCAGACACACTGAGTCAGAAAGCAGACAGTGAGGCCAGCAGTGGACCCATAACTGAGGATAAGTCATCATCAAAGGATATGAATTCTCCCACTGACCGTCATTCCGACGTGTATTTAGGAAGGTAAGCTTGAGCAGAACATGTTTTCAGCAGTGCTGCTCACAGCTCAGGTAACACAGCAATCACTTCTCCATGTGTTGGTGATGCATCACTGTGACTTGTCCTATAACCACTTCTTCGTTGGTGCAGGCAACGAAAGAGATCAGAACCTCCACCTCCTCTAAGACGCCCTGGCAGGAGCAGTGATGGTCACTGCCCCGTACACCCTCCTCACCCTCTCTCGAACTCGTCTGTGGATCTGGGTTCCCCCAACCTGGCAACTCACTGCAGTCCCAGAGCCCTCCTTCAAAATCGCAACCTCAATGCTGACAGCCCTGAGAGGCGACGCAGGCCTGGCCATGGCAGTCTCACCAACATCAGCAGGCATGATTCTCTAAAGAAGATCGATAGCCCTCCGATTAGAAGATCTACATCATCCGGTCAGTACACGGGTTTCAATGACCATAAACCACTGGACCCAGAGTCAATAGCTCAGGTTTGTGTTTCCTTTATTTCATGTCACTCTCTGATTTTCTGTGGAGGGAGCATTGGTGAATAGCATAGCACAGAGCATATGTGCTGGTAGGGGTGGGTGTGCAGGAGAATATCCTACTTAGCTTTCTAAACAGAGTGTGTGCGAAAGAAAGTGCACTAAGGGATCCTGGATAGAAGAAGCACAAGGGGGAGTAGACATTGCAGAAGCAATAAAAAGAAATTATTTCGCATTACAGTGTAATGAAATTGCCTCTGACATGCGAAGCAGTAGGACAGTGTATGATTACAACAGCTGTGTAAATCACTGTGCTCTGATGAAGGCTGGCCCATTCTAACTTACATGCAATTAGTGTTCAATTATTTCACAGTATTATGGTGTGTAGAAAAGTGCTCTGACTGACTAGCAGCAACCATTGCCATTCAGAGCACAGATTTACCCTCCAGGGTGCTGTGAATTTGAGGTAGTTTTTGTATAGTTCTTATGTAGTTCATGCTATGTATTGATTTGATGCTCGTAGTTGTGCTTAAGAACATAATGTGCAAGACATCACACCTGCGTAAATCGTGGGCCATCTTATCCCCATGTGAACACTCCCCAGTCTCATTCCTGGCAGTGAAGAGGTGAGAAGAATGGAATAGGGAGCACCCCAAACATCGAATTGTTCCGCTGCGCAGAGCTGGTAACAGCTCTTGAGCAAATAGATAACTGCTGTCTGCAGAGCTCTCATTTTGTCTAGGTAGGGTAACTTGATTACTAGGGGCACCCTGAGGGTATGATATGATTGCAGAAGTATTTTACAATAACACCAGCACTCATGTTTTAAAATTTAATGTACTGGTAATGCTTGCTTTCAAACTCTGCTTCCAGCAAGGGATAGAAGGCACTGTTATGCTTGGGTCAGAAAGATGAACCATGTATTACAGTTAGAAAGTATAAATGTCATTACTGTTATATTTTACTGTTCTTTATTCACTTTCCCAGAACCACACAGAGTGCTGTTTGGTTTAAGCTGTTGACTTTTTTTATGCACCTGGACTTGTGATCATTCGACAATTAGAAAGAAAACTGTGACAGTCACTGTGAGCGAGCGGGGAACACAGCTATTTTAGGCTTAGCTGTATCTCAGTACCATTGAAAGTAGTAAATTAGTGTCGTGGTGCAGTCTTCTAGCATTTGTGCCAGAAATCCCAATGAAAAAAATTATTTGTTATGTAAGGTCACTGAACAATATCTTGCATTTCTTTCTGCTCAAGATTTAGCTCAGAGTCACAAGAGGAGAGCTGACAGACACACAAGCTTTAGTTTCTTACAACAACAGGTTTTATAACCCATTTGAGGGAGTACAGATCCTGAACACCTGAGGCACTAGACAATGGAAGCAGTTAGTGAAGAGTGAGCAAATGGACTAAAATCCCTGCAGCTGCCAGTACATAGGAGATGACAGAAATCTTCACAGTTAAAAACACTGCTAAGCGAATACCCATTGTCTTGAGAGTCAGTTCGTAAAATGGCCTAAAGTTTTGGTTTGATTGGTTTTTTTGATTCTCTCATGTAAACAGATTAAATGTGTGTAATGTCCAGCCAAAGCTGCCATCGGGACGATCATAGCGTCTTCCAAATAAATGTGCTGGAAATTGGTTTTAGCGTTATAATACTCATTAAAGAGAGGATGGTTGACAATTTAATTCATGCATTTTTCGCCCTGTCCTTTTGCTCCTCTGATGCATTCAGTAGCAGTTTGAATGACCTGCTGCTCTCTGTGCTCTGACCCAGGACATAGAAGAGACAATGAACACAGCGCTGAACGAGCTCCGTGAGCTGGAGCGGCAAAGCTCAGCCAAGCACGCCCCTGATGTTGTGTTGGACACCTTGGAACAAATGAAGAACAGCCCTACCCCTGCCACCTCCACAGAGTCACTCAGCCCTCTCCACAGTGTCGTTCTAAGGAGCTCCGAGCCTCAGATCCGCCGTAGCACTAGTTCTTCCAGTGACACCATGAGTACTTTCAAGCCCATGGTGGCCCCTAGAATGGGAGTACAGCTGAAACCTCCTGCTCTTAGGCCAAAACCTATTGTTCTTCCAAAAACAAATCCTAGCATAGGGCCTTCCCCTTCTTCCCAGGGTCCAGCCGACAAATCTTGCACAATGTAGACAGCTCAGCCACCCACAGTGCCTGGCTGGGGTATGCTAGGGAAAGGGATGGAGTAACAATAGAAGTCAGGGCTCCGTAACATCACTTGTTCATGTTTGTAACTGGAGAGGCTTTGTTTTTCAGTGTTTTTGAATGTATTGTCTGAAACTAGCTACATTAACATGGGCATTTTTATTTTGTATGGTTTCAATTAAAAGAAAAACTGGACAATTGTGCATCGTTTTAAAAAACAAACGTGAACTTACTTGAAAACTTGATGCTGCACCATTTGTAATAAAATCAACACGGATCACAAACAGCTTGCCACATTGTACCATACTTCACAGTCTTACTGTAGCTATATAATAACGGATCCTGCACAAAACTAAGGGGCGGGGGGAGGGGGAAGGGGAAGTGGGACCTCTCACTTTCGGGTCACCAAACCAAATCTCAAGCAGGTTAATAAGAGCTGAAGTCTAGCATGTGAGGATTAAGGGTCTGTGTAGAATGTCTAAGTCATCTCAGGCCACGTTTCTTATTTAAGACACAGCAGAAAAAAACCCACCAAACCCTCACAACTCATATAATTGGCACCAAGTTTAGCTCTCTTGTTGGTGGTCTCACAAAAGACAAGTGCTTAGATGATGTGGAGGTCACATTGCCCTCACTGGTAAAAAGCAGCATTCCAGATCACAGCTAAAGCACATCTCCAGGATTGCATCTAGAAACTACTTTTGCTGCCCTGTGTAATAGTGCACCTTTCCCATGAAGCTAGACCCTCATTCCCTGATACCGCATTTTCCACAAGAGCTGGATTCATTTAAAGTCCATAGTTGAGCGAGCCGGGCTCTGGGAAGTATGTGGACCTGGTGATCCATTGTGCCGGCTGATAGGCAATTGGAACAATCAACTGCACGGTAGCTTGGCAGAGTCTCCTGTTGACTTTATTGCTCAGTGTCCAATGAAAGACAGGATTTGAACGGTAACAGTCAGCGTTTGGAGCTGACCCAGCTCCGCTGGCTGCCTTGCCCAGTGCAAATACTGCGCATGTTCCTGTTATGCCAAGGGCAGCAAGACGGGGACTCTGAAGAGGGGCCTCCTCCTGCAGCAGTGCAGGGTCACTCACAGGACAGGCAGTTGAGTTCCTATGGCCTCGATTCAAGCTGACTAAAGCTTCCATAACCACTTGCCCCCTTCCCCACAGAAATCAGTACCTTCCTTCTGTCTGTGTGAGTGACGGCTGTCAACTTTGCTTAGCGCTCTGTTGTTAGACTTTGTTAGGCGTGAACTAAATGTACAGCTGTTTTGCACATTGCGACAGTAAGCCATAATGTATTTTCCAACATCCAATTCATAAAGTAAGTTTCATTGAAGAGATGGGGGAAAGAAAGTTCCATTGTGGTCCACCTATAGGAGTACAACTGGCTTTAAGTAAGACTTGTCTTTCCATGTATTCTTTAAGATCTCACTGTTGGAAAGCTTGAAGGCTTGCTGTTGAAAGCTACGTACCAGTCACTGCATGTAACATTTGAGTTTGGGAAAAGAGTAGTGATAAAATTTGAGAGGCATAATCAATTACTGAGGTGACAGGAGTAATTTCCTGTTGTTACTTAGGAGCAGCTTGCTCCTGCTCCGGTTTACACCCTGTAGATAGGTAACGCAAAGCTCCAAGTGTGAGAAGTACCCCACGAACTGCCTCAGAGGCCCAGACTGCTCCTAGTATTTGCAAACCCTTCTCAAACCAGCCACAGACTTCATGCACGTGTAGGCAAAGAGGCAAAGTCTTAGTCCGCCACAGCGACAGTGCAGCAGTGGTCAGTGAACCTCTGGTGCTCTCACCATGGCTGCCTGGTCCTAGCACTAGGGCAAGAGCCTAAGCTAGGCCAGTGCAGTGCTGGGCTATAGGGTCTGTTCACTTGGTCGGGACCAGAGCTGTTTTGAAGTAGTTCCCCAATGTGCTAGACTCAGTGGAACAAACTGGAATTTCAGCTTTCATTGACGTGCAGTTTATGTCTCATGCGTTTTTCAATTGACACACCCAGCATAATTGAGATGGATACCTGTATCTTTAAATGGCATAGGGAATTTTGTATGTTTAAATAACTGTACTGGACTCCATAATGCTTATATTAGAAATTGTTTAGCAAAAGAAAATATTAGAAACAGTGCATTTAGTGAATGCATCCACTTAGTGCATTCACACAGTTAAATGTGTAGTTTGATGGTTATTATAGATACTTAAAAGTATAGTAAGTGGATATGTAACAGGAAGGACTGCTACAACTACAGACGTACTAAAGGGTAACCCTTGCACACCTAATCCAATCAGTATTGTCCTTTACTGTCAAGTTTGATGAATTGCAGTACTGGTAGCTTCCTGCTTGTTGACTGTTACCTAATTGTGTCAATGTACATCTGTAGTATGTACATGTGAAAGTGCCTTTAAATTTTAGAGGAGCTTTAGCCTTGCTCTTGTACTGTTGCATTTCCATTGCATCCTTCCCTGTTCGTGTATGGCTGCATTCCCATTGCATTCCTTCCACTCTTGAAGAACAAATAAAAACATGGAATTTTCACGGTTCTGGAAGAGAAATGTACTGTTAATCTGTTGTGACAATGCACTTTTATGTATAGTACTGTACATTTTTGGCATGTACCATTACAAGCTTCAGTATACATTCAGGTTTGTTCCTCATAGTGTATCTTTATAATAAAGAAGATAGTTCTGTCTTTGCGTGTAGTTTTGCTGGGTAAATCACCGTGTATTCCAATATTCCAACCCAGATTGCCAGTTTACCTTCCACATAAAGGGAACACTATTGGCAATCCCCAGCTACCCACACCCCACCCTGCATCATGTCCCATCACTATCTCAGCCTGAAGAATGCTTATTCCCCAACAGACTCCTACCTAACTTAAAGAGCACGATCCCCACAAGCTCACTCAAGCCCCTCCATACCTGAAGACCATCCCAAAAGAGCCACCAACCTCATGCAGCTCTGCCTGAGCACCTATCAAGGGCAGCCAACCCCATTGACACTGGCTGTGGAATTCCCCAGCCACCCAGTTGACCACTACCACCCTCTTACTCCCCATGGGAATAACAGGCTGAAAACAACACCCCTGCTTCCACATTTTATAAACATGGTCCCAGAGTGAAAAGCATGAGGAAGTCTACATGGGGGCATTTCCTATAGCAGAAGGGGTGCCACCATGCTGGGGAGGGAGGGAGTGTCACAGGTGATGTTTAATGGCCTTGTGTCCCAGAACGGGTGGCAATGCACACACTTGCACAGCTGGCTGGGAGTGTTGGCCTGATGGCTGCACCAGAGACATCCAGCTGTGTATCAGACACTGCCAAGGATGTCTCCTGGCCTTGAACTGCGGCTGCCCCAACAAGCCCACCATGCTGCCCAACTTACATATGTTTAGGGGGGAAAGAGCTACTTGGAAACACATTTCTAGTCCTTGTTTAGGGGCCGGGTTAAGGTCATCTTGTGGTTGAGGACCACCATCTGCCCAGAAGGAAGAAGGGGATGAGTGCCAGGCGGGTCAGTGTGAGGCAGGCACAGCAGCCACCCCATCTCAGAGCAGGGCTTCTGTTCTTCATCCTGGAGAAGCTGCTGCAACACAACTGTCCATCAGTGGGCATATCGATCAGCCCGTGGTGGCAGGTTTTGTACGGCAGTGCCCAGTGCCCTACTTCGGGTATTTCTTCTTGTCCCCTACTGCACAAAAGCTGACAAAGACCTGCAGGAAGGGACAGCAAAGGTCACTCCTCATTCAAGGTTCTGCACAGCCTGGAGGGCACATAACCCAGTTTCCACAGTCAGCTCATACACTGGCAAGGACAGAGGATTTTGTGGTGGCTTTTAATCTGTTTTAATATAAATAAGAAAACACAATAACAGGGGTCTCCTCCTGTTGTGTAACATTAAGTTTCAGTGTTGTGCTGTGCTCGCTTCTTAGCTTGCTTCCAGGCTTTGTAGTGAAGAAAAGTCCAGTTCTCATGGAGACAACCAAAGGCTTTGGCAGGTGACTAAGGAACGGCTCAGTTCATGGGCACTCAGGAAAGCAAAGAGGCGATGACTTGTTTTGCTGAGAAAAGTGCATCAAGTGAACAGAAAATGAGCAGCAGTGGCACAGGGTGTTCAGCTCTCAGGCCACCACTGAAAATCACTGCTTCAAGCCACACACAGCTCTAGGAGCATGGCACTGCCCCAGCCTGCACTAACTCCTCCTCAGCCCATGTAAGGAAATCACAGAGCCCAGGTTTAAGTTATCCTTGGTAGAGGTGCATGGTTTGATACTTGCTCTGCAGCTCACAGGGACTTACCCTGCCTGGAAGGGTCCACAGTCCCTCGGCTCAGTTATTGCTGCTCCATGGAACAGGACTTGGAGTTAGTCTGAATGGTGCTGGTACATCGGGAACAACTGAGACTGACCTAAGTATTAACTAATGATGGTACAGAATGAATGTACCATTCCCGTAAGGAGGAATACTGCTTTTTCATGAACTTGGTCTTCAAGGAGAGAAAAAGTACATTATATACATTATATGAATCCCCAGACAGATCAACAGGTCAGCATCTTAAAATCCAGTTGGCTAAACCAGTTCAATTACTGCTAAAAACAACCCAAACCGGGCTTGCTCATCCTGGAGAAGAGAAGATTTATAGGAGACCTTAGAGCAGCCTACCAGTACCTAAGAGCGTCCACAAGAAGTCTGGAGAGGGACTTTTTGCAAGGGCATGTAGTGATAGGGTGACGAGAATGGCTTTAAACTGACAGAGGGGAGATACAGATTAGACATTAGGAAGAAATTCTTCACTGTAAGGGTGCTGAGGCGCTGGAACAGGGTGCCCAGGGAAGCTGCGGCTGCCCCATCCCTGGCAGCATTCAAGGCCAGGTTGGACAGGGCTTTGAGCAACCTGGTCCAATGTGAAGCAACCCTGCCCATAGTAGGAGTTGGAACTGGATGATCTTTAAGATCCCGTCCAACCCAAACCATTCTGTGATTCACTACTTTAGACATGCCGCTGTAACTGCAGCTACTCCCTTGCTTTCTGTTTTACTCAAGGGTGTTTGTAGACCATGCACCTGACAGCACCGGGCTCTGGTGGCACCAGCAGACCCAGCGTGAGCAAGTTTTCCTGCCAAGGAGCCGTGACACCAGGATCCTTATGATGTGGAGCAGCCACTCACTCTCTCTGCTGCAGTGCCTCAGCCTGGAAAACAGAACTGATGCACTGCGCCAGCCAGGTGGGAGAACAATACACGTGTGGTGGCACTAAGCCACACTGAAGGGAGAAAAGAGCAGTGTATTTCCTTACCTGCTCTCTCAGGTGACAGACACAGCAAAGAGCCACCAGGCCCAGGGGCTTAGAAGGCGACACAGAGAATTTGATGCTGACTAAATAGCGTTAAATGACATAAAACCAGTCCAGATGAATTGGATCAGTCAGACGGTTTCCTCTCACCTTTCTCAATACAAATGTGTGCAAATAAAAACATGTAGAAATACTGGGTTTATGCCCAGCTCTGCAGTCGTCTGAGCTTGTGACCAGGTCTGCACAGGGATGGTGCATCCCGAGTTGTGTCACTGCCAGCTCCCAGCAGGGTCAAGCCACACTTGTCACCACAGATGCCTGAGAGCAGCCTTGGGATGGCGGTTTGGGGTTTCCTTTTTGTAATTAACAAACGGCATTGATTTGGCTGGGGAGTTTTTCAAGTACCACAGTAATGGAATAGGAACACAAAGTACAAGGTGAAACAAATTCAACTGTAAAACACAGACAAGTTGTGCTGCACAAAGCAGGTCAGACACTTGCGGGATTGAATCAATAGCACTGCACTCGGTACAGCAATGTGGATAAACCAAAACCAAACCCTGTCTGTCCTTATTTCTGTGGAGCACATCGATTCCTCCCTTCATGTCTGCCATGTGCATTTTCAGCAGTGTACACTGACATCTATAAACACTGACCAAACAACACAAAGCAGTGATTTATGTCCATTTGAATGAATTACCCTCCAGGAGGGACAAACTGCTGAGCCCAGCGCTGCTCTGGAGGGGAATAAGACAGTCATTGAAATGGTCGGGGTTTTGGCAGGGACTTTTTGATTGCAATGAAATAGCATTAATGTGGAGATTGTTACCTGGGTCATGAGTAGTGAATTTAAGTGTGCTAAAGGTGGAAAATACCCAAAAACCCTTCACAACTTCGATCAAGAATTGCTGAGCACTGCAAAACAACTGTAAACCAGTGCAACACCTTTTAATTGTTTTTCCCTACCTACAATGTTTTCATCAATTGTACAATTACAGTAGTACACCAGCACCCCTGGTAACCTGCACCGAGGTGAAGACAGCAGGGTCATCCATCACTACCCACAGGTTTAAGCTGAATTTCACTTGGATGGTTTTCTCAGATCTTTATTTTTCCCTGAACGCTCCTGCAAGAACGCATCAAAACTTAATTTCAGACTTAGTGTCGAGACTTTTTTAACTTGCCATACACACCACAGGGCTTGTTTTATCATAGAATCTCAGAACGGTTTGAGTTGGAAGGGACCTTGAACATCAACTAGTTCCACAGGCAGGGACACCTTCCACTAGACCAGGTTGCTCAAAGCCCCATCCAACCTGGCCTTGAACACTGCCAGAAAGGGAGGAAAATTTACTTTGTCGAACAGTAGTGGTTCAGGAATTACATAATTTCTGAAGTACTGTAGGCCTAAATGCCGTTTGTGTCTGTGTGCATCCATGAGGCATGCGCATGAAAACGTGCATGTTCAGTGAAGCGGCAGCTAATTTACAAGGTTAGAAACCTATGCTGCTTCTGTACCTGCACTGTAATATTGGGTCTCTGGTTTGCCCTCTATGGAATTAACTTGATTTTCTGTTTACAACTCATCAGTTCTGGTGTTCGCTGTTTCACTGGGTTTACTTTTCCTTACTTTAGAGGCATACCAGCAGGCTCAGGTATTTAAATGCAATTTTTTGTGTGCATTAAGTTCCATCTCCAACATCAGGTACACTTATTATTACTGTAAAGTAACCTCGGTTTTTCCACAGCTCTATAAGCCATGTTAGCCACAGAATAATTCAGTTGTGCTTACTGTAGCTTTTATTCTTAGAATTGAATTGATGGGAACGCTATTCCTGCAGATAACTTTTTCCCAATATATCTTCTTTTGTTTTTTTAAATGGAAAAAATGAAGAGTGCTGCTCAGGCCTCCCAGATTCCATAGCAGCCCCAGCTGTCAGCTGAGCCAGGAGGGACCCTGTGGCTGATGGCAGCACTACCTAGGTCATAGAACCATAGAATGGTTTGGGTTGGAAAAGACCTTAAGATCATCAAGTTCCAACCCCCCTGCCATGGGCAGGGACACCTCACACTAGGTCATGTCCAGCCTGACTGGAGCACTGCCAGGGATGGAGCATTCACCGCTTCTTCGGGCAAGCTACAGCACTGAGCAAAACATGAATCTGTCTGCTGCTGCCTCTCCTACTGGTTTTTAGCAGCTCTGCTTATCCTCTGACAAAATGTTAGAGAGAAGGAGAGGTCAATATAAGCTGTAACTCACAGGATAAGGTCTGGTTATCTGCACGAACAAAACCAAAGTGCTTCAATGAATACAAATATCAATTCACAAATTGAAAGAACCAAAAGCTATCTGCATGCAAGATGCACTGAGACAAGAAACATTCCTTACAGCTGGTGAAGTCAAAGACTGAGAAAGTCATCCCTTTGTATATACTGGTTTATTCCTCTGAGCTTTAGGATTTTACCTGCTTAATTTCTACACCTCCTCTCAAGGAAAATCAAAAGACAGCAAGGGGCTAGGCAAGGGTGTGGGGAAGCTGCTTTCTAATGTGGTAGCCCAAAACAGTAAGCTTGCAGCCAAAATCGTTCACTTTCCAAAAGACACAGGCACTTGGGACAGCAATATCAGAAAGCCACTATGTGCAGAATGGCACCTGGATGCCCATCCCTGCCTTCCCTCCTGCCTTCCCCCAGCCTCACCCATCACCTGGGGCTAAAATGAAAGGCAAACCTGTCCAAATGCCACAGCACTGGGCAATGCCTGGTCCAGGTTTCTGCAGTAGCAATCACTTCCAACAGGTGGTTCTTACTTGAGCCCCAGGCTCCCACTTGCTGTTTCTGCTGTGGCATCTGCTGCTGCAGGAGCCCTGATGAGTTTTGTGATCACATTTCTGGTTTACTGCTGACGTCTCAGCATTTCCTTCCAATGGGACTATTCCAGTTCCTATGAAAGGTGAAACAAAATCTCTGACGAAAGCCACTGGGTTTGTCTGGGTCTATACACCCATTTAGACAGAGGTTTCCATTTTCTTAGCAAAAGATGCAACCAAAGAGGCAATGAACCAGGTCTAACTTATTTTCTTGCACCCAATATGCCAGGAAGCAGCAGGGTCTCATCTCTGCCAGGACTGAGGGAAGGAAGCAGCACAAGCTGTGGAAGTTGCAGGACACTTCAAGCCCTGTTTTCCCTGATGTCTCAACACCCAGAAGGTCAGTAGGGTAAAGATGAAAAGAAATCACTGTAACTCTGGTGGAAAGTGATGCTTCAACTCCTATCAAGCATCCTACCCCCCAGAAATGTGTTTATGTTATGTACGGTTATTACCTTATTGTTGAAGGCAGGAGTGACAGTTCACACTGCAGTGGGTCACCAAGACCATGCAAGAGGTCTTGACCAGACAGGAGGCAAGACATCAGGTATGGACCCGCAATGAGGAGCACCACCACGTTATTCTCTCACACAGAGATCTGGTACAAACCTGTCTCCAGGATGATTATTTGCAAAAATGCTTAACCCAAAGCAGAGAGCCCTTTGGAAACTTCAGCTCCCATTCTGTATCATTACATGCACTCCTCGGAGTATGAAATATAAAGCAATTTATTGTAAGTTCTAGTTTGTTCCTCAGAGTACACAGATATTAAAAATTCATGGCTCAATTCATAACAGTTGCTCACAATTCATATAGCTTTTCTGTAAGGTTTAACTCTTAAGGAGAGCTGAATGCACTTTTCATGGTGGAAAATGCTGGTGTTTGGCCTACAGCCCTCAAGCAAGAGCCCAGCCACCACCAAGTTAACCTATATAAAAACATAGGATGTACTCTATTGGTTTGAGTTCCAAAACACACCCTTTGGACTCTTATAAAGGAAAAACCTTCCAAAATGCCTAAACCAAACTGTCAAACAGCCCTTGTGTAGCTTCTGTTTAAGTTTGACTAAATATTTCTCAAGTGACACCCTCTTTTTTATACTTAAATACCAAGACAGTCAGTCCCACAGTCCTTTAAGAGACTCAAGAATTAGAGTCAGCTGCATCTCTCGTTCTATATATTAGATATTAACTCAACATTACAACTTTATGAAGTATACATAAGTTATAAATTACAGCAGGCTGGACTGTAAAGATATCATATAGCAAATAAGTTTAAGCAATCAAAAGGTCAGGCACAAACTGAGAAAACATCATTTCTTGCACAGCTGAACAACATCTCGTTAATACATGATATAAAACAAAATGAAGCAGCACAGAGAGAGAAAACAAAGCTGGCTTGTAACAGGATTTTCCCTTTCACAGCAAATTCTACAAGCTTAAATATATTTTCCATAATAAAAATGGACAAAAGAATCTCTGTAAATTGTTCCTAAGTGATTCTTTGAAATACTTTCATTGAAATACTTTGCTGTGGTTTTTCATCCTTATAGAATAAATGCCTTTTATTGTAACATCTTATCTAAAACCACTCTGCTATAATATAACCAAAACACATGAATTATTATATTTTTGCTCTTTCTAGAATGAAATATTGCTAAGAAGTAGGCCTTCAGGAAATACCCTGTGGTTTCACAAAGCAGCACCCTGATGGGACAACAACTTCCAGGAACATTGCAGGTCACTTCTGGCAAACAGCTTTGGGGTCTTGGCTCCCTCATGCAGAGAAGACCCCTGAGGCACTGAGGGAAGCTCCAAGCTCCAAGCCAGGGTGCTAGTGGGCAAATATTGCTATTAAAATAGTAACATTCAAGAGTGCAGAGGAGAAGCCATCAGACTGAGAGCTTCTATCTGAGAGAGACATGAAAAAAATAGCAGCTGCATGTTTTATTCAGGGATTACAGCTCAGTGATCTGAGGATACTGAAACACAGCTGATCTCCCTTCCTCCAGTAGCACAGGCTGCCCTCTGCTCAGCAGGACCCCATGGAGAATTCATCCAGTGAAACATAAGTCATAAAAACTGAGGTTTTCATAACAGTCTTATGAGTGGGAAGTCTTGCCCCAAACTCAAGAGACTCAGCTCCTACCTACCCTAAAGCTCCTTCCTATATGGTTACTTTGGTTTGCAGACACCAAGAGAAGGGATGAAAACTTGCGGTCTTTTAAACTCTAGCTCTTAATCATTTATGGTTTGTAAATGTCCTGCAGCCAATGACTTTTCACAAACATTACCTTTTTGACACTACTTTCTTTTAAATGTGTCTGTTAACATTAAGTGTCCCTTGGTGAGATCTTGGAGTTCTTCTTGGAGATAAATAATCCCCATATATATATATATATATATATATATTACAAGCTACTTGCTTAAACTGCTGAAACATCGTATTTCATTTCTCCCATTTATTGTGCAATTACTTTCAGATCCCTGCAAGGATAAGATCAATAGTTCTCAGTTTCTCCATTACATTTGCACATGAGTACACAACACACAAAACCCAGTCTCACAGCCCTACCCCAAACCTGGAGGACAGGACTCCCAAGGCTTTGCCAAAGTTTCCTAATGTCTTTCCTCAGGCAGAAGACCCATAAATTGAGAAAACATTCTTTGGGTGCTTTATGGATATACCTTTATTTTACATTTAGGAAGGCTGAAAGCCTCCATGTCACAAGCTGAACTCTTTGATGTTTTCCACCATCAAAACTAGTTCATGAGCAGCCCGGTTACCTTCATTTGAACTTTCTTTACATTTTAGCAGCGTTGCGCAGTACATTCGTGGCAGAGCATCAAGAACCTGACATCTGCTGCTTGATGTTCTTCACAGAAGGAAAAAGATTGGGTCACAAGACCAGTTTCTTTCGGTAGTCCTTTTCAGCATGCAGCAACACCTCATTAACACTCCTCAACACGTAAAGAAGCAGTGATACACATATCAGAGGAGTTTTACATGCCTCCACTCATCCACAACTGTAATAGTTTGTTGAACATCTTAGAAATATTTCTAGGGCAAATGTTCACTCATCAGAGATTCCTATTAAAATATTTGCAGCAATTTCTTAAACCCTTCTTCTAGCAAGAGAACAACCTTCTGAAGCAACGCTGTCCCTGTAAGTGAACAACTTCCCAAAAGATGAAGGTTGTGACTGTGTCTGAATCAGTTTAACAGAACTGAAAAGTTCCCTCAGTGTTCATAAACCCCAAATTTACTCTTTTGGAGGCTTGCGCATCCTCTAATCCTGTGAGCAGTCTCCACTGTAAGAAGTTACTAGAAGACTTCAAACAGTATCCTTCATCTTGATGAGCTTTAAAGTTTTCCAGCAGCTGAACACAATTAAATCCACCTGTCTCAAAATACAGTGACAGATATTGTGTCCTTCATTTGGAAAGGAGCACTCAAAGAGTCTGGACATATATCTTCTAATCTATACCAGTGCAACACCAGTTATTCACCATTTCAAAAGGCAGTTATCTTTTCTCATCAGGAAGACTGATAAGCTAGAAAAAACAATCACTGTGGTACAAGATTTCTTGAGGTCTCTTCCCAAAAATCATGCACAATGATATACCTGCAGAGCAATAATGCAGTTTACAAATCTTCATTCACTGGCGTCACCCAATCGGGGACCCAGCTGGATTCACATTGCACTTTATGCCTGAACTAATATCCAAATAAAGATCCTATGAAGTCTTTCATACTTCATTTATTTGTAATCACCCTGTGCTGGAAACTTGCATTAACCCAAACAAAAGCAGATTGAGGAGATTCTAGCACAGAGCAGGGACTACCGGGGGGGCTTTGAATGGCTTCCAGAGCTGATGCAACACCTGGACAACAAGATGGGCACTGCACAGGCCTCCCACCTTGCGATTATGTTTTTGTGTTGATGGGACAACCCAAGGAGACTCTGGATTTAAGCCCAGCACTTGAATGATTCAAGCAAGTAAAAGCACAGAGTATTTTGCATGGAAAGCAGCAAGCGGTAGGAAGATGAATGCAGTCACATCTTCAATGAGATGGGGGAACACTTTCCCAATATTTTACACAGCTTCTTGTAAAACTAATGGCTCTGGGAAGCCTGTGTTAAGAAGCCAGCCGAGAAAGGCTGCATCAAGTTTGACTACAGGTCCATGTAGCTCTGTACCTCATCTCCAACAGGGAACCCTGGATACAACCAGGAAACTTTGGGAAAATGGGACCAGCACACAGTGAGTACCTTTCTGCTTCCCAGGAACTTGCAGCTGAGAGCTTACCTCACTCAGAGGCTGCATGTTCTTGCTTGAATTAGTACACGGGAAGCACACAGCTCAGTGAATTTCTGAAAACTTAGTGTCTTAGGTCAATGAGTTTAATATCATTCATGGGAGTAATCACAAAGCTATGAGCAAGGAAAAAAGTAAAAGAAACTGTATTTTGTAGATGCCAATAGTGGTGCTGTAAGAGCCGGACTTTGCTTAGAGGAACTACAGCAAACACTGCAGCACGTGTAGCAGACAGGAGTGCCTCACATTAGTCATATGGAATCATAGAATAGTTTGGGTTGGAAAGGACCTTAAGATCATCCAGTTCCAACCCCCCTGCAAAAGCAGGGACACCTCACACTAAACCATGCTACCCAAGGCTTCATCCAGCCTGGCCTTGAACACTGCCAGGGATGGCGCATTCACAGCAATCAGAGCTTTTTAAAGCAAAGAGGACTTAAAAACACATCACTGTGATATCCACATATCCAAAGCTACACAGCCTTGAGCGTAACCCACATTCCAACACAGCATTGTGAGGTGCAAATCCAAAGGTGCTTCTGAGCAAACATTGCTCCTGCACTCCTCGGCAATAACTACAGTTCTGCTGGCACACCCCAAATTTACCTGCTACAAAGCACAGGACAAAATCAAACATTGAAGACACTTTTGGAATACCAGTGCTATGATGTTGTACACCCTAGGTTCATATTTTACATTTCCTGGACTCCCTGGTGCCTGCAAATGGAGTTTCTGAAAGCAGCGTGTACGCCTTCTTGTGAAACACCACAAATGCTATTTTTGGGCTTCGTTTTGAGGTGTACGATTTAGCACAAAAACTCGTATGTAATGAAGGGGTTTGGGACCTTAAAAAGTAGATTATGAGCAGAAAGTTCTGTTTTTTAAAAACATCCACTATCTTGAGCTAAGCTGAATATGAGACTTTTATCCTTACAAAACTAAATTGTTGAATATATCTGCACTCTAGGAGTTTAGTTTCTTACATAATGGAAAAAAACCAAAACAAGCTGGTCAGTCTTTGCTTTTGATTTCTATAGGGGTAAAATGGGAGTTACACCAGCTCTTCTAAGGAAAGAACTACTAAAAGCAGTATAATTTACATACAGGGCATTTGTCCTGTTGATGACCTATATGAAAAAACCCTGACAAGGAGGAACTGATTCATAGCTCATGAGTAACAGAAAAAGACTGTTGCTTTGAAAGCTCAAGAAGGAAGAGAAAGCAAAGGCAATTTGAATAAAAATGCAACAAAAAGATCCATCTCCAAGGCATAACATACATTATTCTGCCTTGTAAAGGGCTATTTGAAGCAAATTTACTCCAGATTAGCTTAAAATTATTTTTTCAAATGGGCATCTAATGGCCTATTGGATCGTATTATGGGCAGATACAGAGGTGAAGAGCACACACAAGATTAAGGAAGTGTCTGGAAGCAGCCTCACTAGCAGAAGCATGTTTTATTAATACAACTTGTATAATAGTGCACATAATTAGGTTAGGCTTAGCAATTGATGGCTTACCAGAGCTGTTCTTAACTTTCGAAATGTAAAAGTAAAATTTAGCCTTGGAGTGAAGAAAACCAGATAATGGTACTGGAAGATGAGGGATGTTCACTGACTGCAGCGAGTGCAAGCGTTTCTACCAAGCGAAAAGATCCAAGGTGAATGGCCAAGTCCAGAGCCACCCAAAATGGCATCCATCACCCTCCTGCAGGAACATGGCGAAAATCTCCACTCCATCACCATGACAACTCGTGCTACACCATTGCCATAGTAACCAGCTGAACATTGTTAGTTTTGAACCACACGCACAGTGGCCTACGTGCCAATGAGAAGGAGCCATCACCATGGCTGGGAGCTCGGCTCTGCCCTGCAGCTGGTCCCACCCCAACACACCTTTGTGATTTAATCCAACTTTCTTCCATGTTTCCCAGCCCCACACTGCCAACCAAGCTCACCACCACCACGGGCTCCCCAAACTCAAGTCTATCTCATCACCCAAGCAGTCATTTCATGCATTTTACTGTTTCTTCCCCCCTCCAAAGTGATTTATCATGCTAAGATTAAATGCAAGTAGAAAAATTTCATCTTCACAATGAGTCACTGAAAATCTGCATTATTAAACCAGCACACCACAGGGTCTCTTTGGATGCTGCATTTGCATTCCACGCATGCAGTCACAATATCAGTTCAAAGGCACTGTTCTGTCCCCTGAAGAGCCACAGTTTCAACATCGTCATGTCAAAAGAACATGTTTACTGTGCACCACCAAAATCCATGTGATCGTCACTTTAATACTCCAGCTCAGGCCAGGCAGGTGTGTGTGGTGATGTTAAACAGCAGCAGGGGAAACTCACACTGATGTTTTTCAGACCACACCAAAGCCTGAAAGTTCACAGCTAGATAATGTTTTTTTATCCAGCTATCTCCCAACAGGGAAGAAGGAAAGATAAATACAATTGTTACTGGGTTTTGACCCTGCCTGGGGGCAAAAGGTGAAGCATGGCTTATGGGCAAGCTTGGCCGTAAGCAGAGAAGGATATAGCAGGTTTGGAGCAGTTTGTGGTGGGGATTATTCAGGGGTTTGGAGGCACTCCTGTGGCCCAGGGGTACCATCCCCACCCAGCTCCTGGGTACAGCAGGCCCACATCCCTGCTGAGTGCTTCAGGTCCACCCTGTGTGCATCAGTCATGGTGAAAGTGCCACGAAACCTCTTGGAGGACAGGTGGGAAAGAGTGAGGTCCCTGATGCTGCTTTGGGTATTGCATCCCCTCTGATTCCCAAGGATTCTCCTTGGGTTAACACAGGCTGCAGCATTGACAGAACTCCCCAAACTCAACACCTAAAGGAAGCCTTCCTCCCACGAGGACTCCCAGCAGCATCTCATGGGGCTTGTGATGACCCAAAGCAGCACAACAACATCAGCTCTAGTGCTTGAGTCACCCAGCCCCTGCACTGCCCCATCTGTGCACGTCGGCCTCCACTTCTCAGAATTGCTATGGTATAACCTACTTTAGCTAGTACAGTTTAACCATATAACATACAGTTATACCATACACATACATGGTTATATCATACATACAGATCTATATAGAAATGTATATATACACACACACACACACTGTAGCTCTGTCTACATCAGACTATCAAAAACCTCTTACTTTCCTTTAGGCTTAAACCCTAGCCCAATGCTCCCTAAATGAACTTTAACAGTCATTCAGTCATGCTGCACTGCCTTGGCAAAAAAAAAATGATTCAGTTCTCCCACCGTGTAGGAAGAAAAAAATAAGGAAGGAGGAAGGAAAACCCCCTCATCCCATCTCTTTTAAAATGCAATGCAATTTTAAGTGAATGGGTGGTTTTCAACAGAAAAATCATAAAAACTATTCTATAGGTTTGCTTTGGGTTTCAGTTTTTATCAATTCAATAAAAAAGTTCCTCACAAAGAAGATGAAACGACATCATTTTAGTATTCATATATACATTAAAGTATGAAACTAGATACCTGCTATTGCTGTTTACAGCTGAAACAGAACTATGTAAATTGTTCGATGGGAAAAAAAGCCAACAAGACTCAGACAAATCCAACTAGAGAGATAAAATCTAGTCAATGTTTATAAATATGTATAGGAGTATATATTATTTCAGCCTGGAAAGAGAGTACAAAACTACTTTTTTCTCTTTGTATTAATACCACCCTCTAGTGGCAGTTCTGCTTTACTGAAGCAATAATGTAGTTGACATACTGATTTTGTGCATTAGGAAACGGAACGAGAATGGCAAATACCAATATGCCTACCTGTGCTAAATTCAACACCCACACTCTGTAGCTTCTGAATCTCTGCAGCTTTTGAAAAAGCCATACCTGGCTTGTTTCAAACATAACTTATAAATATAAGTACCTAAGAAGATGCTACTATGAAAAGCATAAAATTGCAATATCCCTATAACGCACAGTTGCAGAATGACCTTCCAGATGGGTAAGTTCTTCAGTGCCTGGTAAGCAAATTACACTCTGAAGCACGAGCCTTATGCTTTTGATATGTTATTATCTTATGAGCCCACTGAAGATGCTTTAGTTGACAGCTTCAAAGACAGATATGGCAGCAGCTTGTGACAGTTCAGTTCTCTGGAGTTGCACCTCCTTCTTGGACATACTACATATTCATCATGCAGGTGGTGGTGGGATTTTTCTACTGTTCTTTTACAACTTGGGTCAGAAACATCAAAATGAGCCATTCCTAACCTAGAAGCCATTCTTTCTAAGCAGAGATAAGCCTGAAGCACCCATGCATATTTAGATATTGAGACCCCTACGTGTTCAGGGATGAGTGGACTTGGGTATAATTGCAGTTTATAGGGATAGCAAGGAAAATGAGATAGTGCCACAAATCCCACCAGGCTCATCCAAGATATAGATCCATCTATTTTCATACCTAATAGACAGCCAGTAACACACAACTTCAGGAACTTGCCTCCTGCTTTTCTCTCAGTGAGGTACAGTCTGCAGGTCAGCTGGCTTGAGGCAACCGCTGTGTTGGGAAAACTCGAGTGCATGAGATTTTGTAGTTCTCCAAGCAAAGCCAGCCTGCAAGCAGAGGATAACTTCAGTATGGAAATGGCTGATCAACTACATCTAAGCGTATTGAATCTGCAGACAAAACAGTGTAGATGAATTGCTCAGAAAGTTGGGGTGCAAACTGGATTTCATCACACTAAGTTCCCACTTCCATAACAAATGAAAAACAAGCTTTTCCAAAAAACCTATTACCCAATGACACTTGAAAGCAATGTTCTCTTGCTCTCTCTGGACAGAGATGCAAGAAGAGAAGGGGAAGATAGTTTTTACTTGGTTTACACTTTTTGCCTTCAACAGAACTCCAAGCACTTTACTCAGAGGTGAGCTCTACAAAAAAAAAACCTTCCACACCTAGAATAGGACTTGAGTTCAGACAGATCTGCAGGGTCAGAATAACAGCAGAAGGTGAAATCTATTAGTGTCTCCAACCCCTCTGACAAGTGCTAGCATCTTTCAGGGTGGGGACATGGTCCGGTCATACTGCTGGGGGCAAATCAGCCTCAGGTGTCCCACAGCAAGATTGATGCAGATCCTGAAGATGAAAAGCATAGTCTTATAACCCAAGTTTTCACTTTTGAAGTCTTGTATGCTCATACATTTTGTATTCCAAGTGATATGGAGTCTCACACAGTCCCAGGCAGCCCTTGAAGAAGCATCACTCTCCATGCCTGAAGAACCAAACCCAGCAAGTGCACTGGAAGGGCACAAAACCACAGGCTGCAGCAGCCGCCTCTGGTCCTGCTGAAAGCAGGGCAGTCTTTCTGCTACTGTCACTGTTCACATGGTAGCCCAGTGATGAGTACACCCACCCAGAAAACAGATGAGTTTCTGCTCTTCAGGCAGTTTAATTTCTCATCCCCCATTCACCAAGAAAATGAGCCAGGGCCAGGGAGAGAAAACCTGCTTCTCACCTGACAGAGCAAGGAAATACCTGGAGGTTCTGCTGAACATCTGCATAAACATGAAGAGAATGGAGATGGTGGCTTGAATTCCCCTGGCCAAAGACAGAGTTGAACCTGGGTATGATATTTTACTAAGTAAATGCTTAAGAGACCTTCAGGCTATTCCATACTGTGGGACAGTTTCCTCCACTGCTGTTCCCAGAGAGGACTAACTTCAAGGCAAAATCAAAGGCTGGGAACATAATTTAACGCAGACACCGCCAGCCTCCCTTAGCATCTCTCACTGACCTCCTGGACACTATGAATGAGGACCATAACATCCTCCTCACAGGAAACTTCAAGGTCTTGGTTCAAGGTTGTGCATCACAGTAAATGATAATGGGAATGCTGGTTCTTCATGGCTCTAACCCAAGGGATTCAACTTGCACACAGTAAAAACCTCTCAGTACTTTTGCAGCAATTGATAACGCACACTGCAATCAAAAATTTAATGCCACTAAATATTTTATCTGATCATCATTAAATAAATAAATAAATTTTATTTGTGCACAAATAAAGCACAACATTGCACGGTTCTGAAGTTTCAAATGCTAGCTCGTACTGTCACATTCCAGGTAATACTGGGATACAACGAAGCCCATTTTAATCATCTGCCCAAAAACAGCTTTTCTGCCAAGATTGCTGGTACCTAAAGAATGAACACCACCATCCTGGAAATGGCATAGCTGTCTTAAAGTGGTCACATAAAACCAGCAGCCACGACTACAGGCACGGTCTAGCGCAGCTTTTGCAGGATATAAATTTTAGATGAGTTCCTGTGAAATTAGGCCAGTAACACCAAAGGACCAACTAAAACCTTCTGCTCATGGTCCATCTGCATTGCAGTCCTTTTGTGTCTTCTTTCTCCCTGCCTGTCTTTCCCAGAGCTGCCATCCATCCCAGCCCATCCTGCAGTGACTTGCTTCCTCTTCTGCACTTTGCTATTCTTGCCACTGCCATAGAATGATTAGGGTTGGAAAGGACCTTAAGGTCATTTATTTCCAACACCCCCTGCTATGGGCAGGGACACCTCATATTAGACCATGTCACCCAAGGCTCTGTTCAGCATGGCCCTGAACACTGCCAGCGATGGAGCATTCACCTCTTCTTTGGGCAGCTTCTTCCAGTGCCTCACCACCTTCAAAGTGAAGAACTTCATTATACCTAACCTGAACTTCTCCTGTTTAAGTTTAAACCATGTTTGCAGTCTTCAATCCCTTCCTATTCAAAGTACTTTCCTCAGGGTAGGAGCTCCCCTTTGACAATTTGAGGTTTAAAGGTAGGGAAAAAGGAGTTCAGCTCCATATACAGCTGGGGCACAGTCAGGTCCCAGCTGCGAAGTGGAGAGCTCTGTTGTTCTACCACAAACCCAGAAGCTGCAACACCAGGTTGAGAGTTAGGAGAGAACTGGACTCAAACCACAGGCAAACTCTCCCAGAAAAGAGTTTGCTATAATTGCAATTATAAAAATAAGTCAGGCAATGTATTAAAAGTATGCACACACAACAGGCAGCTCCTGGAGGAAAATGATCAAGTGTTTAAACAATTTCATGGCAGCAGAACATGTTTCTTTCCCCTTTCAGGGAAGGCTTTATTTTTTTATCAGTCTTTCACTAACAGGAAAAGGAAAACAAAATCTAATTCCATCTTGCATTTGACTTCTTTATTTTGCATGCCCGCTCTGCAAAGCATTACACTATTGCTGTCCTTTGTCAGCATTCTCATTTCCCAAGCCTCCCCTGCTTTTCCCCATTAACAGTTCCTGCTTTTGCATGATTGCAGCTCAAAGGCCAGCCCTGCTGAGCAGCACAACAGCTGTCCCCAACAGACAGGACACTGACCTTCTGCTTTTAAGGTTCAGGCAGAGCCTAAGCCAACAAGCAGTATCTGGCCTCGGCTGCATCTACCCAGGCAGGACTGGCTTACATCTCTGTGAGTCTGAAAACAGGACTTCCAGAGAAAACAGGGCAGAAACACCAACGTTGCAGCCAAGAGAGTTAGCATAGTGCCAGCACTTCTGGAAGCAATCACAGAGCTAACCACCAAGCTGTGCAACACTCTACTTACTGCGAGATGAGAGGTTGGAGCTATTAGGACAAAAAAAACCCTAGGATTTAAGGAATAAAGTATAGCTTGTCACTGATTTTCTCAAGCAAAGCTTGCTTAGGAAAAGATTGGGACCCAGTGCAGTAAAAGGCAGCAGGCATCACAGACACATATGCATGCAAGGAAGCCTCAAATAACTGATAACTGATATCAAAGAACAATCACTAGAATGATCACAAGTGTCTCAAGAGGCTCATATATGAAGAAGAGTGAACCAGAGCAATAATTAGCTGGGAGAGTACCATAAAATTATTCCCACTTACAGCACAGTCTTCCTTCTACACA
The DNA here is from genome assembly GCA_002631895.1 of Agapornis roseicollis. Taxonomy (NCBI): domain Eukaryota; kingdom Metazoa; phylum Chordata; class Aves; order Psittaciformes; family Psittacidae; genus Agapornis; species Agapornis roseicollis. The sequence continues at coordinate 18,613 of NDXB01019929.1, read as the reverse complement.
AATCAGATAAACACTGAGTGTTAGCACTCAGATACCAGGAATTTGGTTTAGATCATTAAAACCTGAATATTATGTGCATTATGTATATATTGCAGACCTTTGCAGCACAGTATTAATAGTTTCCATTCTCTGCATTGTCTTTATGCAAAGGGGGAGAAAAGGAAATATGTTTTATTCAACAAAAAAACCCTGAACACCACATGTAAAAGAAAACAGCTTACAAGGCGTAAATATAAAATATGTAAGAGATCTGAGGATACATTCGCTGTCAAATTCACACTCTAGGAAAAGGATACTGAATTAAATGTTCTGCCAAAATCCTCATGGACTCGAGTTAAGCGATGAGGTACATGAAATCTGCTACAAGATAAGCTTCCACATTGCTATGCCAAGCAATGAGTGACATCAAGGATATCAAATCTCAGTACTTGTTTTTAAAACTTTTAAATATGCCTGGAAGCCTTGGCTTTCCTTATGTTATCATAAACATCTTTACATCTTGCATTTAAAACACTCATTTATGGAAGACATCTTAGGGGTATTAGTACATTCAGTCTTGCTTAGCTAAACTGGTGGAGAGGAGGAGCTGGCAGATGGGCTGTTACCCAGCTCAGCAAAATTGCATTTGTTCTCCAGTTCTTATAGTAAAGAGACTGATCAATCTTTCCAGGACTGAAGTTAGTAATAGAGTATTTTTTAATAAGTTACTGAGCTTCTGGCCACCTTCACTTATTCCACTGATATGTTCCTGCCCTTACTTGTGCACATTTTCATCACTGGCCTAGCCAATTTTACATTGTAGATAACCCAAGACCCCCCGTTACCTCATTTGTCATTTGAAACATTAACCCCTCAGAGCATCAAATAAGAAATCATGAGGCTAAAGACTTGTTAGCCTGGTTTAACAAAATTTGTTAGGCTAGCAAATCTGCAAACATTTGATCATTGCATGTACTCACACCACACACACAAGTAGGGTTTGGTCATAGTACACCTCAACTCTGCAAAACTATTTGATCCTCTCGTGAGACCTCACCTGGAGCATTGTGTGCAGTTCTGGTGTCCTCAACATAAAAAGAACATGGAGCTATTGGAACAAGTCCAGAGGAGGGCCACAAGGATGATCAAGGGACTGGAGCACCTCCTGTATGAAGATAGGCTGAGAAAGTTTGGACTGTTCAGCCTGGAGAAGGATGCTGGGGATGGACTCTCCCCTAGGGAGTGAAAGGACAAGGGGTAATGGGTTCAAACTTAAACAGGGGAAGTTTAGATTGGATATGAGAAAGAAATTCTTTCCTGTTAGGGTGGTGAGGCACTGGAATGGGTTGCCCAAGGAAGCTGCAAATGCTCCATCCCTGGCGGTGCTCAAGGCCAGGTTGGATGAAGCCTTGGGTGACATGGTTTAGTGTGAGGTGTCCCTGCCCATGACAGGTGGGTTGGAACTAGATGATCTTCAGGTCCTTTCCAGCCCTAACTATTCTATGGTTCTATGATTCTATATAGATTCTAATGTAACCCCTCTTCAGCTCTACCCCTGCAGTTCCCATCAAAGCCACTTCCTACAGCCTGGATTTTCTACTCCCCACCTTGTATTAAGACAAGACCTTACAAGGAAAGCCTTACAGACAGGCCTCTGAAATCCAGAGACAGCTACACAAGGTTTCTCTCTCCAGCACCAAATTTTCTCCCACTGTTTCTCTGCACCTCTCCCCTCTTCTCTCCCTTCTCACAACATGAGAGCAATGGTTATGGTTCCCTTTGGTTCTTCATCTACCTGAATATTCAGAAATTCTTACTCATGAGTCCCATGGCTCCTTTGGCCACTTCCCCAAGATCCTCTGAAGAAACTGCAGCAAACCACCCCAGCACTGAGAAGGAGCAATGCAAGTCTCACCTCCTCCTGCACAGAAACATCACCTAGCACACTTTCCCCATTCCCAGAGACATCACTTGCCAAGACCAGTGAACCACCAGGTCTGCCAAACACCTCTGTCTCCTCTCTCCCTAAAAACCATTGGGAACAGCTTCCAGCCATTTCAGGAACTAGTGAAAGACGCTGGTTTGCTCCAGAGGGCAGCAGATTTCTCTTTCACCTTCTTTTCCCTGCAACTCAGAAATGAGCAAGAAGGTGCCAGCGCTGCATGCAGTCTCTTCCCCCAAACTCCTCTACCCTCTCCCACACATAGCTAGTATGACAGGAGAGGAAAATACTGTAGAGACAGGCAGGATTTGTACAACTCTTTATTACACTGCTGAAGACTGGGAATCAGTTCTGGCAACAGCCTCTTTTCTGTTACTCAGGCTGAGGAAGTCAATAGTACAATGTTATTACGAGGTCACAGTCTGGAAGCACCACAAACTCTCTCAATACTGTGATTTGCAACTCTGTCCTGTTAAATGAGCAATTCAAGCTGCAAAGCAATGCTGTTACAACCTGATGCCCTCCAGTGGCTGGTGTATTTGCAACTCCTTAGTTTTCAAATGCCAAAGAGCAGGCTAAACTTTTGAGTGATACTGCAGTCAGAGGAAGACTTTAGGTGAAAGGCAGTAGCACAGGAAGACAGTAGCACAGGTCTTCACAACAGACTAACATGTAATTATAGCAAAGCACAGAAGGCTCTATTTGGCAGAAAGTGTGAAGTCAGAATTTACATTCTAAGAACAGACCGTGCTTATGTGACTGTAAAGAAATCAGTATTTGAAGCAAGAGGCAAGGATAAGTTACCATAACCTTTTGTGGAAGAAAAAGGGAATTGGTAAAAGCCATGTCTGCAGTGTTATCTTTTATATTTCAGTCTTAACAGAAATCAGTATTTGCCTTAAACTCCTTTTTAAAACAAACATGATGATGTTATACCTTACACAGTGTCAACAAGGGACCTAACTTCACTACAAACACCAGTCCTCCTGAATTCCCATGAAAGTGCTTGCACAACTGCATAGCTAGCAGTCAGAAGAATCATGCAATATAAGGCTACAGGTACAGCCAAATGAACCCTTTATATTACTTGGAAATACTGATTCCCAAAACCAAAGAACTTTCAGGATAACTAGAAAACATACTTTTCCCAAACCTGCAGCCCAGAAGTAGTGAAAGAGACATTTTAGAATGAGGTTATAATACTGCATAGGCTATCTATTTAAATCCAAATTCCAGAAGTGATTTGACTTAGCTGTGAAATTACTTAAAACTGACCAGAAAGTAAACACTATGTACTTACAAAAATCTGAAAACAAATCCAAGTTGATCCTAACAGCAAATTAGAAAATAAATAATTCATAAAGCACATTTCCTATTGCCTTATTTTTTTTTAAACTTAGCACGACAAAGGCACAATTTGACAAGAGCTTTGGCACTTTTTCCATGGAGATGCTTCTTCTGGAATACCTGCCCAACTTGTCTCCTTCAGTTAATCTTAGCTAAGACTGGTGCTGGACAGACAATGTCAGAACACTCCAGTGAACACTGGCCTTCCAGCCCATACTGCAGCTTGTCTAGCCCCAGCCTGTGTTCTGAAGCACTGGCAAAGCTTTATGATACCGGGTGTTCAGAATACAGACTGATGCTTAACAGAGAGATCTCAATTATCTTTTTAAAACATTTGAAAAGTAAGTTATAATGAGCAGTAGTGCTTTCTGTGATTCTTATTTTTTATTTAAAATGTGTTCTTGCAAGTTTGCTTTAATATTCCCTTGCATCACTGCTTATTTCCCAGAAACCATTCCTGTCAGGCAATGCAGTTTTCCGAAAAGATAGTATCTTCCATCCTCAACCCATTTTCAATAAACTCTGTAGCAGACAGTCAATGATCAGACTAAGATAAAGTGCATATATTCCTTTCTGATACAGGCCACAGAGTTGTGGACTGAAAAAACAAATCATACTGAAAACTGAAAACCATGCCAAGAAAGGAATCCTCCTGTGGTCATTTAGCACCCCACAATTGAATTATCCCACTGAGAACTGCCCCAAACTACTTTTCTTCAAGTCTCTGTGGGCTAAAAAAAAAAAAAAAAAAAAAAAA
>NDXB01019929.1:0-14492 GCA_002631895.1 Agapornis roseicollis | reverse complement strand
AGCCCGAGGGGAAAAAAAAAAAAAAAAAAAGGAACGTAAAACATTAAAAATAATGTTTCCTTTTTAATTAGACTCTGAGAATCACGAATTCCTATACTTCTTGAAAGCTACAGCTCCCCCAAGGCTAGTATACTGCCTTGGCAACTTGTAGAGTAGCTTGCATTTTACCCTTTGGATCCAGGCTTCAAGCTTGCGAAAGCTTTGGAGTTCTTGAGTGAATGTGAAATTTCATTGAGAAAAGAAATAAAATGATAGTCCCTTTCTGACTTCTTCGACTCAAAAATAACTACAATAGTAAAGTGAGGTTCAGGGCGAGTCAGAAAGTACGTGCTTTGGACTTTGTCATCATAGAAGTGAACAACTTTCTCCAAACTGTTGAGGTCAGAGGTTCTGTCAGTCATAATCATGATTACATTGGGCCAGTGCATAACAGGCCTGTCACTGGGCAGAGACACCACTGCAGGGTACTGATCAACTCCTTTGGGGGCTTCCCTGTAAGAATGTGGATGATGATAACCATGTCCCTGAAAACTCTCTGATCCACGATTGTCAAAAATTAAGGAAACATTGATGGCATCATACTTCCGGATGAAGCTGGAAATTTTCCCAAAGTAATCAGGATTTGTTTTAGCAGTCAGAGTTTTCATTTCAGATGCTGTCGTTTGTCGACTAAGGGCCTCGTGAAAGTAAAAGCTAAACTTGGCAAGGAGAATGTTTTTGAGCTTCATGAGCCAGAGGAAAAGGTGTGGAGGTTGTACAGCCTTCTGAGACTGCCCTCCAAACAGATGTTTCTTGGTCTCCCGCTGTTTCTCAAAAATTTGGCCCCAAGTTTGTAGTTTTGTGTGAGCACTGTGCAAGTTAACCAGGGATGGAAGGAACTTCCATTCTGAGATCTGAGCTTGGGCCTTTAAAAGATGTGCAAGTACATCTACTTCCAGCTGGAAACTGCTTTCAAGAGGACTAAGGATTGGATGATGAAACCTAGAAAACATAACATTAGTCAAGATATAAGAATTGCTGTACACAACAGTGAAATAATCAGATAGCATATGTCAGTTAACAGACAGAAGACCAAACATCAGAGTGAAGTATAAACCAAAAAACTAACATTAATTTTAAAAACAAAGGTTCTTCTAACATAACACTTTGCACTTGACAAAAACATCTGTCAGACATTTTTCTATCAAAGCAGTATTTGATCAGTTCAAGAACAATCACTGTTTGTCTTGATCCATAAACTACTATAACACCATTTCTCCTTAAATTCAGGTCGGTTTGTTCCAATTTAAAATCCCTTCTGGTGGTAAAATATGCCTGGATAATGTCTTAGTGGTATTCCAGAACCAAGTTAAATCAAAGCAATGATGTTATAAATTTGCTGTCTGATAGGAAAACTATGTGAAAGTAAGCTGGGCTTCTTTTGCTTTTTAAAATCATAATAAAATTGTGATGGAAAATTAGTCAATAGAACCATGATTAACTGTATTTACCAATGAATCAAGTCTCAAATTTCAAATCTTGGTGTACTAAAAGCAATGAAGGGCAAAAACATTTGGCAAGATTTCATCATATCACACTGAAGGTGCTATAACAACCAATTTCTCTCACTAAAAATTTAGGTGAAGCTCAGCTCTCAACAGATGTTTAAAAAAGACAATGAGCACAAACTCACAGCACCTCATCTACCAGGTGGAAGTGTCACTGCACATCTTATTCACAAGAGTAATCCTACTATTAAAACGAATTCTTGGTTAAATGGAATTTTATCGATCCATTCTATAGCTTTCTCACTTTATTTTTTCTAAACGTCAGGACAAACAGTCAGTGTAGCCTCCCTCCTTTCTCTTGATACTCAAATTGCTTGTAAATTTGGGAAAAATGACTTTGAAAATTATATCACCAACAAATACATGCTTAATTAAAACTGTGCAAAACTATTGCAGTTACAGAAACTAAATATTTAACTTTAGAAAGAATGAGCCTTCAGCAAAGGCAGAAGCAGCCTTTTTAGTAAACGTGTTCCATAACAGGCCTTTAAGAGTCTTAAAGGGTCTCCAACAAAGAACAAGCAATAGTTCAAAGATTTGATGAGGTTTCCATTTAAGACAGATTTATCCAGTCACCTCAGACAAATATCCTCAACCTTTTTATTGCTTTAAAACAAAGTCTGTAATGAAGTCTTCGCACCTTTAACAGCTTATCTTCAAAATGGAAGCACCTCCATTATTCCCTTCAGCGTCCAAGACACAACATATATAACCTATTTTGGAAATACTTGGTTCAAAACCAAAATACTTAATTTTATTGTGGACCAGAAAAGAAAATGAGAATTTTAGGTTTTTCATCCCTTCCCCTTCTTCCCCACCCCTTTTTTGACTTCCCAGGAAGCTTCACCAAAACATTATTCCTCAAGCCTGTGAAAACTGTTTGACAATTTTATCTCTTTTATTAACAGCCACAATACACATCTTGAAAGGATTTAAGATTTAAGTCCATATTTATTCGTAGAAAATTATATTAGGAATCATTTGATGCCCAGTGTTCTGCAAACAGGCTAGGCTGAGTGACAAGAAGAGGCGCCCTGCTTGACCCCGTGCTCACCAACAGAGAAGGGCTCATTGGAAATGTGACGCTCCAGGGCAGCCTTGGATGCAGTGATCATGACATGGTAGAATTTGAGATCCTCAGAACAGTGAGAAGAGCGTGTAGCAAACTCACTGCCCTGGACTTCAACAGAGCAGACTTTGGCCTCTTCAGGAACCTGTTTAGTAAGGTTCTATGGGATATAGCCTTAGATGGCAGGGGGGGCACAAAACTGCTGGATGATATTCAAAGATCACCTGCTACAAGGTCAGAAGTGTTGCATCCCAACTAGAAGGAAGTGCAGCAGGAGGGCCAGGAGACCTCCTTGGATGGATAAGGAGCTGCTGAGAAAAATTTGAAGGAAGAAAGAGGCTTATAAAAGGTGGAAGCAAGGACAGGCGGCCTGGGATGAATACAGGGATGTTGTTTGGGAAGCTAGGGAGCAGGTTAGGAAAGCTAAAGTCCAGTTAGAATTAAACTTAGCTAGGGATGTTAAGGATAACAAGAAGGGATTCTACAGGTATATTGCAAATAAAAGACAGACCAGGAACTTTGGCCCCCTCCAGAAGCTACTGGGTGAACTGGCTACACAGGATTTGGAGAAGGCTGAGGTTCTGAAAAACTTCTTTGCCTCATTCTTCAATGGAAAAGGCTCTGACCGCACCACCCAAGTCTTGGAAGGCAAACGCAGGAACTGTGAGAATGAAGACCTTGGGCCCACTGTAGGAGAGGATCTGGTTCGAGACCATCTTAAGAACCTGAACGTGCACAAGTCCATGGGACCTGACGAAATCCATCTGCGGGTCCTGAAGGAGCTGGCGAGTGAAGTTGCTAAGCCACTGGCCATCATATTTGAAACATCACGGCAATCAGGTGAAGTTCCCAAAGACTGGAAAAGGGTAAATGTAACCCCCATTTTAAAGAAGGGGAAAATGGATGACCCAGGGAATTACAGACCAGTCAGTCTCACCTCTGTGCCTGGCAGAATCTTGGAGCAGATTCTCCTGGAAGGCATGCTAAGGCACATGAAAACCAATGAGGTGCTTGGTGGCAGCCAGCATGGCTTCACTAGGGGGAAATCCTGCCTGACCAATTTGGTGGCCTTCTATGATGGGGCTACAGAACTGATGGACAGGGGTAGAGCAGTTGATGTCATCTACCTGGACTTGTGCAAAGCATTCAACACTGTCCCACACGACATCCTTGTCTCTAAATTGGAGAGACATCGATTTGATAGGTGGGACACTCGGTGGATAAAGAACTGGCTGGATGGCTGCACGCAAAGAGTTGTTGTCAATGGCTCAGTGTCCGGCTGAAAGCCAGTGAAGAGTGGTGTCCCTCAGGGATCGGTGTTGGGACTGGTCCTGTTTAATATCTTTGTCACTGACATGGACAGTGGGATTGAGTGCGCCCTCAGCAAGTTTGCAGATGACACCAAGCTGTGTGGTTCGGTGGATACGCTGGAGGGAAGGAATGCCATCCAGAGGGACCTGGACACAACTGTGAGGTGGGCTGATGCCAACCTCATGAAGTTTAACCATGCCAAGTGCCAGGTCCTACACCTGGGTCAGAGCAATCCCAAGCACAGCTACAGGTTGAGCAAAGAGGAGATTCAGAGCAGCCCTGCGGAGAAGGACTTGGGGGTGGTGGTCGATGAGAACATGAACATGAGCTGACTGCAGCGTGCGCTTGCAGACGAGAAAGCAACCGTATCCTGGGCTGCATCAAAAGGAACATGACCAGCAGGTTGAAGGAGGTGATTCTGCCCCTCTACTCTGCTCTCGTGAGACCTCACCTGGAGCATTGTGTAAAGTTCTGGTGTCCTCAACATAAAAAGGACATGGAGCTGTTGGAAAAAGTCCAGAGGAGGCCACGAGGATGATCAGGGGACTGGAGCATCTCCCATACGAAGACAGGCTGAGAAAGTTGGGGCTGTTCAGCCTGGGGAATAGAAGGCTGCGTGGAGACCTCATAGCAGCCTTCCAGTATCTGAAGGAGGCCTGTAGGGATGCCCTTCATTAGGGACTGTAGTGACAGGACAAGGGGTAACGGGTTCAAACTTAAACAGGAGAGGTTAGATTGGATATAAGGAAGAAATTCTTTCCTGTGAAGGTGGTGAGATACTGGAATGGGTTGCCCAGGGAGGTTGTGAGTGCTCCATCCCTGGCAGTGTTCAAAGTCAGGTTGGATGAAGCCTTGGGTGACATGGTTTAGTGTGAGGTTTCCCTGCTTATGGCAGGGGGGTTGGAGCTGGATGATCTTAAGGTTCTTTCCAATCCTAACTATTCTATGATTCTATGATTCTATGACCAGCCATCTTTGTACACACTACATGTCAGCAACCTTCTCATCTCCCACTACAGCAGAGATTGCCATTACTGGCTACTTTGGTGGGCTCAGAAGTCCAAAGCATATTTAGATTTCTTTGAACAAACAAGAGTCAATTTAAATAATACTCTGCTAAGTCAACATTATATAATTCCAATGATTTTGGTACTAAGGAGAAAAACAGTTTACTGCCATGTATTAGAAGGAGAGAAAAAAAGCATTATACCTCAAGTGCAGACTGAGCACAGTGGTTTCAACACACCAGCAGTCAGACCAAGGAAGTTATTTTTCAGTCTTATAAGCAATTAAAAAATTCATACAACTGCTCACTGCCAAGTCTCCTGGATTAACATTATGATGTATGGCTTCCCACTTTTACTTTGCTTTGTGGCTCATGGCTATTTTCACGTTTCACTGCATAGCAGGATTTGCTAAACTGTTTTAATCCAAAAATAGACACCTCAGCCACAGCTGAGAAGCTTGATATAGTTGCAAAGTAAAGTAACAGGGTATGTACTCCTTATATCTGACGTAATTGAGTTTCATAACACAGAAGCACCTGACAGAGCTCAGTATCACATAAACCAGATAGATTTTTACAATATTTCAATAAGCCAGAGTGTTAAGAACCTAGAAACACATTGGAAAATGGATATTTTTCCCCAATCATTCTCAAAAGCAGAGGGATGCTAGAGTTTTGTTTTACAGACATAAAGCAGCCTCATTTTAATAAGTTTTATTTCCTTCCATAGATCACACATTTTTTTTTTACATTAAAAATAATGACATCAAAATAGTTTTACTAGTTACTTATTCATTTTATACTAAGCTTTTAAAGGATCCAGCTTCTGATGCTGGTTTAATTATCTCAGTGAAAAACCCAGCCAAACCCACAGTTAAATCAGGAAAAGTTGCTTTTCCAGCTGTATTCTATAGCAAAACAGAGTCTAGTATTGGCTGTGTACAAGTCAGCAACAAGTAGAAAAAAAAACAGCTTTAAACTGTTCAAGAATCAATTATTTCTCAGACCCAGACAATATGACTCTATTGTTGACAGTCAATTAATGCTGTCATTCCTTTACTATTATCTGAACAGCTATTTTCAGATGTAAATGAAAGAAACCAAGGCCAGAATTTATCCACAGATCAGATGCCCTCTCTACTCTTAGCACAATTGGCTGAAATAATGGCACACAACCACAGCTACAAGTGAGGGGTATATTGACAGAGGGAAGAGACTGGGTAAGGATGAGTTTGACTTTTCACCTGAAACGGTCAACAGACTGTAAAACAGAAATGCCTTCCAGCCAGCACACATCAGCATAACAGCCCCCAGAAACTAAGCAGAGACTCAAAGAAACTAAAGGACGGCTAAAGAAAGGTAACATTACACCCACTTTTTTTCAGAGATACTCTGTGACTGGGGAGGACCACACAATCAGCAATAAAACATCTTAGCATGTGTTCATCTTAGAGACTGTTCATTAACCCAAAGCAAGATCATCAGTATTCTTCCCAGGGAGATACTGATTGTTTTTCTAGAGGTTATAATGATGCCTTAGAAGTACAGGACTGCCACTGAAATTCATTTAAACAGCACAGTGAAACATTTCATATGTAAGAGTCTTCAGTCATTTTGTCAAAGTATCAGTTTTGGTTTTCAGATTTTTAACAGCACATGCTCAGAACAAATGGTGATGGTCAGTGTACAACAAATTAAGTTTTCAAAACACCTCCCTCTACTCTTTAACATGTATCTCACCAAGGAAAAAAATATGTAAGTTTCCTTTTTTATTGGACCAACTAATTGATATTATAAAGGTTCACAAGCCAAGAACTGAAGGGAAAAAAAATCTCTAATAAGATCATATAGACTGGGTTTGATTTTCAAATAGCAAAAATCTGTAGCAATTTGCCTAAGTTATCCCTAAAAAAATTAAATAAGGGAGTCAACTGCAGTGCTTTGATTTGGAATCTCCCAAAGCAGCACTGAATTTTGATTTTTTCCTAGGTGCACACTTAAAAAATGGTAGCTGAAAAAAGACCTCAGAATATTCTCCCCAAATATCTTCTTAGACGCTATTTCACCAATAAAGATGTAAAAAAAACCCCAAAAAAAAAAACCAAAAACCTCTACATTTTTAAGTTAACTTCCCACAATGGCCACTTCGTTTTGAGCACCAGAATTTCAGTCTGTTGACAAGCATTCAAAACTTCTCTCTTTTTTTAAACTGCCATCACTTTCCATGCTCACATGTGTTAGATGTAAAATACTCACCCCATGGTCATTTAGAAACATCCTGGAATTCTCATAACAGGAACTACTGGATGTTAACTTCAAGAAACCGTAACAGCAGTGACCAAAGACTCAGAGGTACTCCTACTGGCTTAAATATCTCTCAAGTGAAGTGATAACAGAGCACCATAAAACCCTGCTAGGTAGACCTGCTACAGGTCTAAAAGCTACAACGTGCTAGGTGTAGCTTTTACAATTAATAAGCAGACACATACTCTCATCGAAAAAGTAAAATCATCACACAATACCTGTTTGATTTATATATTTATCAGTTTTAGTGAAGTCCATATGGAATTAAGTCTTGTTTCCTCTCAATCTTTAACAAATAAGTGCAAGAAGTCTTAGCTCTTTTATAAGGAAAATGACTCTTCCTCTCTGCTGAATGTGAACATGCTGAGTATTAATTAAGGAATAGGGAAGACAGCTCCTAGAACATGATGGGCAGAAACACTCTCCCTTTTTTATTTTTCCTCTTCAGGAGTCATATTTTGAGACTTCCTGCTGCTGCTGCTGACCAACATTCACTTCATGTGTGAACTCATGCAAGGGGCTCTACTTCTCAGCAGTCAAAGGACAGCAAAGCCTTTAGGCTTGCTTTGAACCTCAACATTTTTTATTTCAAATCATATGCCTGAGTATTTACTGCTAGCAAATAAGCACTGACCTTGAGCTGTATTTCTTTAAGATGGATTCCAAAATGTTTACCAGTTCCTCAGAGTTAATGAACTTTTGGGTGCTGAGCATGTACATTTTTTCATAGAAGTCAGCAATTTCCATCCGAGCCTGAACAAAAAAACAGAGCTGTTCAGACAGGTGAGAAAGCAGCTCTTCCAAATGAGGAGCTGTTCCTCCTAGTGCATTGTGACCCGTCGCCACCACCTTCTTCAGCTCATTATGCAGAGATGTGTAGATGGTTCGGATGGAGTCCTTTCGGCTGAAGAATGACTGACCACCTGTTCAGATAAATATGGAGGTATTACCAAAATCCAGGGACAGCAAAAATAGAAAGCAATACTGGAAAATCGCATAGAACCATGCTTGTTTTCCCCCAGGTGTTCTTAAGGTGTTTGATCACATTATTTATTTCTTTTTAATCAAGAAACAGGTTTCAGTGTATTATTCTGTAACCGAATTACACACAGTGTACACTCAGAAGCACTTTATAAAATTTCATGCAAGTTATACTTCTCCCAATTCATGTTTCGGCAGCCAGTGACTGCTGCAAAACTTTAACACCCTCATGTCTGTCTCAGTTAGGGCATTTCCAGAAAACAAGGTTCCAGCTAAATTTGCCACTATGACACATGGCTCGAAATATTGTTATCCGTGGAAGTCAGAAGAATCAAGTCATCATGAAATAGCCTCCACTCCTATAAATAATTGTATCTTTTCAAGATAATTCCACTACCAATACCTCCTCAATCACAAAGCACTCAAATTAGCAAAGCAACCTTTAAACAGGATCCACAAACCAAATGCTTCCAGTCCCTACAACAATCATAATGTAAACTAGAATTCAAAGGGAAACCAATCACAGTTTATCTCAGTGAGACCACAGTGCAGGTTAATCCATAACTAAAATTGAGGGGGATAAAAAAGTCTGTGCTTCTTTCAGGCTGCTTAACACTATGAGGAATTTAAAATACATAAATGACAAAAGTAGAGTCAAACTTTGACACTACCGAAAGACTGTACAAAAGTACTAACTTTATTTCATGACCTCTATTTACAGATGGCCTTATGTGCTCCTGTGGCACTCAACTTGCAGAGCAAGGATTAAAGGGACCCAATCTGTGGAACTTTCAAAGATATTCCAAATTTAAGTTCCACTTTGAAACTGCTTATCAATTTTGTAATGGTGGATAGGTCTTTTCACTTCCATTGTACACACATAATAGCCAAAAGCAATTTTACCAATTTAAAGCAGAGAGGCAAAGAATTGACTACTAGGAGACAGCTACCTTCCTAGGCCAAGAGTAGTCCCCAGGTCATGGACAGAATAAAGAATCATGTATTGTTGTAGTTCATGAAGTATATAAATAAAAAAAACTTTGTCCCTTCTCTTGCCAATTTTATCCTTCCTGCAAGCACCAAAGTTGTTTTCTAAAGTCAGCCTTACAAATAGACTTATGTCTGTAAAGATCTTCTCATAAAATAGTTCCAAGTCACCACTTAAACACCAAAGCAGAATTCTCTTGATGCTTCACTGCATTACACATCAGACGCATACCCCTTGAACCGCCAGTCTGCAGTTCAAAGGGAAAATAAGCAGCTTTGCTCAGAGGGCAAAATGACAGCTCATCCGATGCCAGCTAGGGATTTTTCTATTCACATACTGAGAGTGAGAAGCAGCCAAGTTTGTGGCCAAAACTTCCTGAGATCCTGCAGAGTCTACATGAATAACAATTTTTATGAGTCTGTCTCCAGCCCTGAGTACTTACACATGTACTTACACCTATCAGCTCTAATTTAGGCCCTGGAACTATGACATGAAACAGCTTTAAAGCTCTGATCACCCCACTGAGCTCACCTTTGCCAGAATCTCAGCCAGAGCATCCCAGCACTGAAACACCTTTGGCTGTATCTCTGGAGTGGCAGGTAGGTGACCTACCAGACAATAAGGAAATGCAGCGATCCCTACAGCTACCGTGCGACCTGCACTACACTCTCATTGACTCGTTAGGGGCAGCCCAAATGGCACAGCCGATTTCTCACGGGCCCAAGGACACTTGTTCTTGTGTTTCAGACGCAGACACGCATCTCGCCGATGATACCCAGCCCTCTGCAACTGCCGGCTGACAGCTCACCTCACCGGGCTACGATACCCGCGGAGCTAAACCCGGGGCAGGCCGGGAGCAGCAACCCCCAGCAGCGACCTGAGGCGTGAGTGAGGAGGAAGGACCGGGGACCGAGGAGCAAGGAAGGGGGGACGGCGTGAGGTGACGGGTCCCTCCCCCGGGGGTGCGCGGGCCCCGCGGTACCTAGCTTCTGGCCCAGGAAGGTCATGCTGTGGTACGCCTTCTCGGCTGCGGCCAGGTGCGCCAGCCCGGCCAGCAGCGACAGCCAGCTGGCCCCCGCACTCTTGTTGGCCTCCCGTTCCTTCTCCACATTGTCCTTGGCCTTGTCATAGGAGAAAATACCCAGATGGGAGAAGAACGTCTCCAGCACGGCCTGCTCCACCGGCACCGGCGCGCCCAGCGGGATCGACTCCCCCATCCCGCCAGGCGCCGCCACCACCAACACCACTTCCGGGTCCGGCGCCGCGGCCGCGTGAGGGAAGAAGCTCGTACCAGGCCCGCCCCGCACGCTTGCCCTTGCCACGTGACAGAGAGGGGTGGGCGGGGGTGTGTCACGTGGCGTGAGCGGTGTCACACGGCCTCCCCTGGGCTCAAGCCGCGGATTTCGGGGTCAGGAGGAGCTGCGGCCCCATGGGGTGAGCTCCCGATGGGCAGCCCAGCTCCGTGATGCCCATTGGGGTTTTCAGGTCGGCCACACTGGCACCGGTTCCTGTAACAACGGTGCCTGTTCCTGCCCCCCGCCCTGTTTTTTATTTAATTTAATCTGAAGCCGCTTCTGTGCTGTGCAGAAGCCACGAAGGGTGAAGACTGCGTGGAGATAGCACAGGTAGGATGTTTCTGTACATGGATATGAGAGCTCCCTTCCTAGTGCCGTGTCAGATTGTGGCACCTTTTGCGTTTGACGGTAAGTTTCGTGAAACGTTGGAGTTGTTATTTTGAGTCTGGTGGTATTACGAGTGGTATTTTTGATGTGAGGAATAGTAACGGACTAAGGAAAGGGTTAAGAGTTTTCTTCAAACTATGTATTGATAGTCTTATCTTAGTATGGGGAACAAGTAGGTTCTTGTTAGTCTTGTGGTTAAGCTATAACTCAGAATAGAATAGGTACCCAAAACACATTGTTTAAAATCAGGGACCCTTTTCCCTCAAGAAGATGAATGTCTGACAAGAACCTGTTTCAGCTAGTCTCTATAAGACTTGAGGTTGCCAGCTGGGGAAACTGAGCCAAGAGTGAAAAGTGCATGGCCAGGAAGACCTCTTGCTTCATCCAGAAGACCCCGGCCCAAGACCACCAGATGGCAGTGCACAGGTGTAGAGGGAAGGAGAACGGTATTAATGAGTTCTTGGAATTAATTGTAATAATCTCCTCCTATACTTGTAAAATCTGATGAATACGTATGTTTGTATATAATACATACCTAGCTTTTTGAGCTCTTGGTGTGTGAGTTAGGAGCAATGCCCCCTCACACCTAGCACTGCAATAAACTTACTTGCTATATAACTGTGAGTTATGAAGTTCTATTCCATAAATCAGTTTGGATGCCAAGGGAATACGTGATGATCTGCAGTGAATTGGGACATTACTACTCAACCCTGCGCATTGCAGGGTGGTTGGACTAGATGAACATTGAAGGTCATTTTCAACCCAAATTATTCTATGATTCTAAATTGTTCTGTCAATTAAAAAGTTCCAAAACACAGGGTCTTACCAGTGACTTTATTCCCACCCTTTGGTGTTACCCTGGTGTTACAAAGGACCCTCCAGCTATGCATTCACAGCTTTTCATCCCTTGTGAGGGGAGACCCCAAATTGCCCAGATCAATTCCCATTTTTTGGACCATGCTTTGGACAGATGGGCTCCCTGAACTGCTCCACCATGGAGGCAATGAGGAGCACAAAGTTGAGCTTCAGGGCTATGAGGCTATGAAATGGGGCTGTTGTGGCAGCACAGACTGGTCCAACTGTTGCAGAACAGCCACCCCTTTACAGTGAGAGCAAGGCCCTCACTTGCAATCAACAGGCAGTTTTGTCCCAGCTGAATTGCAGCAGGTCTCCAGCTACCCCAAAACTAAGACTCTGGGCAAGACCCCTGTACTAATTAAACTCACTGCCTACCTCTTCTCTAGGGAACACTCAAAACACACTACATTTTTAAATAGGCACTGGATGCAAGGAATGGCTTTTCATGTGAAGCAGCCTTTTTACTTAACCTGAACTACACATTGTTCATTACAGGTTTTTTATCACGCATTATATTGTAAACGTAGTGTTGTGGTTGAACGCCTTCTGGCAAATCAGTACCACGCAGCCATTCTCTCAGAAAATGGTAAAATATACTGAGAGTGAGAAGCAGCCAATACTGTGGCCAGAACTTCCTGAGATCCTGCAGGTCTGAGTTCTGCTTGCACAAAAAGCTGCCTTCTTCCCAAATTCAACTTTATTTACCTAGCATGCCTAAGGAACTTGTTGTGGTTTAAGCCCAGCTGGTAACTCAGAACCATGCATCCGCTCTCTCACTCCTCCCCCCTTCTTCCCCCTGCTCCCAGACCCAAAGCAACTCCACTTAACTTTCGAGATCAGATAAAATGGTCATGGATAAAACACACCCTGTATGTGTGCCAACATGGTGATCCCCATCAAAATCAGCAGGCAGGTCTCAAGGGTACCCAAAGGCTATTCAAAACCTTCAGAACTCTCAAATGATGCTGGAGTTGGTGTAGCTGCTGTGCTTGGAGCTGGAGTAGCTGCGTTATGTATTGTAGTCAGAGTTTGAGTAGCTGCTGTACTTGTCACCAGGGTGTGTGGGAATGTCTCCCTCATAGGCTGACCACCTGAAGAGGGGAAAAAAGATGTGCAATTGCTAAACACTTCTATTATATACCTCCCAAAGTATAGAGGTGGTGACCACACTGGGAATGCAAGCCAGATCAGTTTCATGATCAATGACTCTATTATATTACAAGTCATTACCATAAAGTACAATGAAACAAGAACCTTATCCCAAGGGCCCCAGCCGATAAACACTAACACAGCAAATACCGACTGTAAGATACAACATGCTGAAACTGTGAGATAAGAGCAACAACTTTGAGAGCCAATAAATCAGCATTGTGACAACTGACTGTTAATCCGAAACAATGAATGCTTATCACACATACAATCAGACACACTCCAGTCAGATCTCTTGTTATCTCAACTGTTTGTGCCCCACACTGTTTGCCAAAAAGAACTGTGTTGGTTTAAGCCCAGCTGGTAACTCAGAACCACGCAGCTGCTCTCTCACTCCCTCCCCTTCCTGCCCCTGCTTGTGGAGGGATGGGGAAGAGAATCAAAGAATGTAACTCCCATGGGTTGAGATAAGAACAGCCCAGTAACTAAGGTATAACACAAACCACTGCTGCTACCACCAATAATAATAATGATAAGGGAAATAACAAGGGAAGAGAATACAGCTGCTCACCACCCACCAACTGGTGCCCAGCCCGACCCAAGCAGTGATCCAACCCTTCCCAGGTAACTGCCCCCAGTTTATATACTGGGCATGACATGCTGTGGTGTAGAATACCTCTGGTTAGTTTGGGTCAAGTGTCCTGTCTCTGCTTCCTCCCATCTTCCCCTCCTCCCTGGCAGAGCATGTCTGCAGGAATATGATATAATAGGTATCACAGAAACATGGTGGGATGTGTTGATGCGGGAGTCACGGACAACGCTGAGACGATCAATGTGATCAAGTGAATGCCAATTTATTAAACGAAGTGCCAGCCTTATATAGAGATTCTTAGCACAGCTACATGGATTTGGCAATAATTGATTGGGCACCTCAAACCTTAACAATGCTAGGATTGGATAACAACGTCCTGGGAATTCAACCTTCAGAATGTCTCAGATCCTTTTTTCTTGTGCTCATTTCTGAAGATAATACAGCTGGAGTTTCCTTACTCCCTCATCCATGGCCATCAGTTTATCTCAACTGCCTGACTGTTCTTAGGCAGGCTGCCTTACACCAAGGCCTCTGGACTGCTCACAAATTGTCTGCTGTTACACAGCCTATCCACAGGGATGGCTCCTATGGCTGGAGTGTTGGAATGGAAGGTTACAGGCTCTTCAGAAAATACATGTCTGGCAGACAGAGAGGGAGAGTTGCCGCCACCCAGGCCAGCAGCACAGAGGAAGAGGTTGCAGCTGCTATTGCTGAGGCCAAGACTCCAGGGAGCAAGTCTTGTCCTGTTCTCACCCAGGCCAGCAGCCCGTGGAAAGAGGTTGGAGCTGCTGGCACCCAGACCAGCAGCTCAGTATGGATATGTTGCCCAAGAAAGGTTTCCTGGGCAGACCTCCAGGGAGCAGGGACTCTGCCAATAGCCCTGAGCTCCAGTGTGGATCCCGTGGCCATCCACCAGCTGCAAGGGGTGAACAGCAACAACCAGGAGTTAGTGCAGGAGCCTGCTGAGGAGTTGCAGAAGATGGTGTGTGATGGGGGGAGATCTGC
>NDXB01019927.1:7274-22773 GCA_002631895.1 Agapornis roseicollis | reverse complement strand
TGACCTGCTGGTCACACTCCTTTTGATGCAGCCCAGGATGTGGTTGGCTTTCTGGGCTGCAAGCACACACTGAAGGCAGCTAATGTTCATTTTATCATCGACGACCACCCCCAAGTCCTTCTCCACAGGGCTGCTCTCAATCTCATCCCAGTGTTTTATTCTGCACACTGCAGTATGGTTATTTCTGAACTGGAGTGATGTGCTATAGGCTTCAAATTATGTATACAGGAAGGGGCCAAAAGTATAACGAAGCATAATGGCATGGTATAAGCTCAGCTGGTAACGCAGAACCACGCATCTGCTCACTCCCCCACCCTTTTCTCTTCCCCATCCCAGAGGGCTGGGGAGGAGAATTGAAAGGATGTAACTCCCACGGGTGAAGATAAGAACAGTCCAGTAACTAAGGTATAACACAAACCACTACTGCTACCACCAATAATAATAATGATAAGGGGAATAATAAGGGGGGAGAATATAAAACTAAAAGGGGGAAAGAAACAATAAACACAAGTGTTGCACAATACTGTTACTTGCCATCTGCTGACAAATACCCAGCCCAACCCAAGTAATGATATGGGCCTTCCAGGTAACTCCTCCACCAACAACCCCTGGCCCTCAAGATCTTGAAGTCATGCAGTATGGCTTTTGATTTCTTGAACTGTTGTTGAAATCAATCACTGATTTGTGTATCATTCATGAACCTAAAATGGAAGTGTTCAGATCTGTGACCTTCTTGGAAGGTGAACCCTAAATGTAACTAAAGTTAGTATAATAATTCACCTTTTATTTCCTTGTGGCATGCCTCATACTTGTAGCTATTATCATGAAAAAATGCTCCAAAATTGCCTTTTCCAGCCTGAAGCCTCAACTATCATGAAGAATGACTATAAAACAAAAATAAGACTCAGTCAAATAACACACCTAGTGTTCCTAATCATTAAGCAGCCCAAGAGAGGGTTTTTTCCTGAGAAAAATCCCAAGGGGTGGTCCATTTTGGCTGTGTCTGTTGTAACCTATCTGTCAAAATGAGGATTATTTTTTACCTGTTCTGAAGGTTGCTCACTGTTGATGTGAGACCTTTAAGTGGATTGGAGATCTCAGCCCATCACTAACCCTGCTGCCCAAGGGGCAGTGAGAGAAAGTGAGACCTGCTCTAAAAGAGCATAGCCTCCTTGAAGTAAGATTTAACAGGGATTTAACAGTTCCAGCTAAGGAGAAGGTTCGTCTTGCTCTCTGGAAATAAAACTGCCAGATTGCTTTTAAGTAGTGTTACGGACATTGAACTTCTAAAGATCTTGTTATGGTTCTTTCAGCTCAGATCACAGTCACTGCTGCGGTGCTGTAGAGCCTAGCTGTCTTTTTGTGCTGCATTATGTTTTCTCTGCAGCCTGTCTGCTGCTTTATTGCCCTGGCTGCTCATCAGACCTGTCTTTGGCAGCAAACTGAGAAGCTGGAACACAGACTCCGGTTCACTTTCGTTTGTTGTGCCTTCTGGGTCTGAGGAGTTTGGGTGGGGACACAGGAGATCTGTTTGTGGCTGCAGGGAGTGTCTGCAGAAGGGCATTCTTACCTGAGAGGCACTGACTGGAACCTGCTGCCCCTTTGAACTTCCAAGTATAAACAAGATTGCATGTGAAATAATGGGCTCTGCTGAGGCTGATAGCCTTGCTGTGGGTTTCAGGCAGGCCACGTTGTGTCAGTGATAATAGATAATGGTCTGTGGTGAAACACACAGAAATAGAAAAGTACTGTTTGGCACAGGTTGTGGGAACATAACCTTGAAAATAGGGGATGAACACCGCCTTTAGCAAAAGGGAGTCTTATACTGGTAAACCTCTATTCACATGCTGGCCAGATGTGTGCTGATGTTGCAAGTGCCAATTTTCCACTCCA
The DNA here is from genome assembly GCA_002631895.1 of Agapornis roseicollis. Lineage (NCBI taxonomy): Eukaryota > Metazoa > Chordata > Aves > Psittaciformes > Psittacidae > Agapornis > Agapornis roseicollis. The sequence continues at coordinate 20,880 of NDXB01019927.1, read as the reverse complement.
GCCCGAGGGGGGATATGAGGACCTGTGCAGGGACAAATGGGTGAGAAGGCCACATGTGCATCTTGATTTGGGGGACACCCTGATGATGCAGGGTGCCTTCTGTCCCTCTGACCGGGCAACATATTCCATCTCGTTCTCCTGCTCAGGTATCCCATGCAACCAGGCATTGGTATGTATGTAACCTACTTCACATTAACATATATATATATTTGCTTTGCAGTAATAAATCAATGAATATACTAGAGCATTTGATTGTTTACACTATGTTTGGAATCCAGTCTTTGGGAATCCTATGAACCTGGAACACATGTTCAGTGTGATCAAATTGCAAGGGCATGGCAGAAAGCAGTACAGGCTCTGAACCATCTCACATTTCTCCTTTGGTAGTGTTGCATTGTTCGGACTCATATTAATCTGCCATGAAGGATGCCACATTGGAAATTAGGATGGGATAACTTCTGCAAGACTTGCTAGTGGGTAACACAGATCCATGCTAGTGGGTTCACTCAGCTGTGCAAGGGCTCCCCAGCAAGGCCAAGGCTTGACTGTTCACTTCAAATACCTTATGGTACACTTTACACATGAACGCTGAAAGCTGCTTTTATTCCTAGTCTTTATATGCTGATGTATAACTTTTCAAGTATTTGAGCTTTGTGTATGGCTTTGCAAGTATTTTGCTTCTGTGGTGGGTTGGAAAGGCAGTGAGAAACAAGGAAAGAAGTAGGAGGTGTACTTCCATGTGAAGTGGCTGTGAGGCAGGTCTGGCCACACCATTGCTTTCGGCCTGGAAGGCACTGTGTGTGACAGGGTCTACAGAGTCTCTATGGGATGATCATCATCTGTGAGTGCTGGTGTGTTCATCTGCTAGGGAATGCTGAGGGCAGACTTAAGAAGTGGACACGTGTCATCAGATCAGCAGATAGCCCACTGTAGGGGGCTGGAAGTGTTCCTGTAACTTGGGGAGTCGAGTGTGGTACTAAGGGAGAACCTTGTTTCTTGGACTTTGATCTCATAGGTCTTTGGGTGATTTATGTGAATCTGCTGGGCTTAATTCTCTAGTTCAGGAAAGCAGATCATACACGAGTTGCAGACTTATCTCTAAGTTATGCCAAAGAATATCAAAGGCTGAAAATTTCATGAGCCTATAGTTGTTACTTAAGCTGTGCTTCCTTCCCTTCTGCCCCATCTTGCAGCTTCATGGGATTTGGGATTGCTATGAACTGTTCAGGAGCTGTCTTGAGATGGCTGTAAATCTGGGATGAAGGCATACTAGCCCAGTGCATTTGCTCTATCCTGAAAGAATTCAATGTGTTGCTTCTGATGCTCTCTGGGAGCTGAGGATGGTGCAGCACTGTCCTTGTGTTCCCCTGCTTGTGGGCTGGACCTGGTTCAGTCTTTAACCCAAAGCTGATGTCCCATGAATAGGTCAAGAGCCTTTTGTCAATATGGTAGGGATATGGAATGCCTGTCAGGGCTGATCCACCTACAGGGTTTCTGAAAATGAGGCATTTTTATCCTGGGTGCACTGGCTCTTGGATTAATTTGTCCTATTCTTCTGACATTTACCAGCCAAGGACCTGAGGTATGTTTTGAATATTTTATTGAACAAGAGCTTTCCTCAGTAAACTTGCTGTACAATACAGATGCTGTACAATGAAAGTTTTTCTCCTCTCTTCTAGTTCACATGTGTTTTCAGATCAAGATTCTCTGCAAAGAAATGGTAAGGCTTTCAGTGAGCTGAATGCTGGTTCTGCTAATGTGGCTGTAAAAGATCTTCATTCCCAGTGTTGTTTCTTTTGGCATTAGTGACTCTCCTGACAAACATTTTGTTAAAGCCTATGTTTTTTTAAAAAATACTCTTTAAAGGGTTTGCCTGGTTAAAATAAGTTACTGACTGACTCTCAGATACAGTGAAAAGAAAGTACAAGAAAGAAGTTGTTATTTTGTTTGATTTTTTTTTAACCAAATGAAAACTGTTAAATGTTTGAAGGATGGAGCAGTGAGAGTGTCCATGAAATGAAATGTCATCTATGAAATTCTGCTTTCCTGGCAAGCAGTCAGGCTATCAGGTTATTTGTCAGTTTCCTGTCTCTGGTCAGTGCAGGGAAAGAAATTCCCACCCATAATTAACACGCTTTGGCCATGCAGTTCAGTAGACACCCTTTGTCAATAATTGGCTGTAAGAAGAAAAAAAAGCTTTTGTAAAGTGTATTTGGGGTGAATAAATACATGTGTAGGCAGAATCCTGTCATTTCTGGGCACTGAAGTTCTTCCCAGTAGGGGTGGCAACATGATCAATGAAAAAAAGAGGAACCCTGTTGCACAAGTAAACTAGAAGATGCATGTATTGAAGCACCAATCCAAATATTTTCCACAACAGAATCAAGTATTCTGAAATGCATGTTTGTGTGCATGGGTAATTATTATTTGCGTAGGAACCTGCAAGATTATGCTTTTATAAATGATTGGATATATTTTATACAGTAATAACACATTTTTCTTCTGCAGGTCGACATTATGACGGTGATGTGAAGCCAAAACTTAACGTAAATCAAATATCAATTACACAGGTAATGTTTGAAGGGCTGGGTCTATAAACTTTTTTTCATAGCACATTAATTTAGTTTACATTATTGAATTAAAAGTAATGCATTGTTTACAAGAAATAGCCAACAAAACTGTCCCAGTCATTGTGATATGGTGCTGAATCATAACCTGCTATACAAGACATCTGCTTTTCGGAGAAGCCATCTGAGACTTCAGTTGGTGTTGCTGGTGCTGAGTGGCAGTGGGTTTGGGCATAGGATCTTACTGAAGGAACCAAATCCTATCATACGTATTCTGTACAATGCCATTTGATTGCTGTGGCCAGTATTTTGCTTGTATCTCTTGGTACTGAAAGAACAGATGAAGCAAAACTGCAGATTGTTCGAATTTATTGGGAGTTTTTCCTGAGTCCAGCCAGGAGGTCTTGTCAGAAACAGAGCACAAAAGGCTTCCTTACCAAAAACCCTGTAAGTGATGCAATCTCGTGTAAATAATCTGCTGATCAAATCTGTCTCATCTGCACTTCTGAGAAGACAGTTCTGTCATTTATACAAATGATAGTCAATGTTTCATCATGTTTTCTGACCATGCATGATCTTACCTTGCTTTCAGCTTGTTCCTGTAAGTACTTCCTAATTTAGTCATAAAGCAGTCTTGTGCCATACATAAAGGGGTCTTTCAGGGTCTGAGCAGGGCGACATGATTCCCTAAACTGAATGCAAAGAGATCTCTCTCTTTAAGTCAAGACAGAGCTTTGGGGCTTAACTACTTGCCTTCTGGAGCCTGGTAAGATGCTGTTTATGATTGGGACTGAGAGTATATCTCTTGTTCGTGCATGATTTGTACTTGCTCAATCATACGACATGCAGACATTGTATATGTTACCAGATTTGGGTAGGACATGTATGTAGATGGAAAAAAGCTGGTGTCTGGAAAGCTTAGTTTGAAATATGGAAATGGTTAAATTTTGAAGTCTTTTCTAAGCCCTAACTCACTCTCTCAAAAAATGCTGTCTGACAGTCAGATTTGCCTCCTTTGGCTATGAAATGTGGCTTAGAAGAAATAGTATTTCTCTAGTGTCTACAGATAACACAGAAACTGCAATCCCCAGGCTTTAATCTTACAAGTGACTGTTCTTTTGAGCGTTGTTTTCTGCAGCAGGCATTTTGCCAATTTTAAAGCCATTAGGAGCCAAACTCTGTTCAAATAGGTGTAGATTTGGATATTTTCTTTCATCTGGACAGCTGCCCAGTGTGCTTTCTGCATGCTAGGCTGTGTTCTTGGCCCAAGCTGAGTCCTCTTTAATGTGGTGAGATAATTTTTACAGGTGTTGTAGAGAGTCCTCTGCTAAGGTGAGCACTTATGATTCTGGTTTTGCTTCAACTTTTTATACTTGGCAGCTGTAGGTGTGCTGGGTGAGATGGGAGCATGATAAGAATGTGTTTTACGCCAGTGATACTTCCCTAGTAATAAATATAACTTCTGCTGGCTCTCTGGCAGTTGTGCTGGAGCTAGAGGTCTGTAGAGTGGCATTCTTGTGATGGGATGGGGTTAGCCAGAGATTTCTCTGTTTTCTCAGTTTATTACTGTTGCTCCACGGATGCTCTCCAAGTGCTGGCCTCATTTATTTATTATATTGGTAGGATGGAGAGTAACTTCTGAAATACGCATCTTCTTATACTGATCTTTTATGTGGTCAATTCAGGTTTTCAGCTACAACTTGAGCAGGAAAGGACAGTGGGAAAGAGTGGCTACCCACAGCCATTACAGCCCTCTCAACGTCACGGTTAATGGCATCCCCTGCATTCTGTTCTGGGCCAAGAGAATCATGATTAAGTTTGAAAACCACACGCAGCTGGATTTGACAGAGAAGACTTTTGGTATCCATGCAACAGTGGATGTTGGAGAGTCAAACTGCAGTGAAGACAATGCAGTGTAAGATGGCATTGTACTCTGCCAAGGGAACTCGTACCAGATAATAAGTCTAGTAAATACATACTGAAGGTTAACAGACATTGTATAATATGGTTTAGAGCCCCATGGGCAAGCTCCTTCCTATAATGTCCTGACATTGCAGGCAGCAGGGCAGCATGGGTTGTATACTTTCAGACCAGTTTTTCATGGGACACATAGACACATACAGCTGCCTTCATCTCTTAGAGTCAGTTCTTCTCACAAATCAATTTTTGCTGTTACTGCTTATGAAGCTGAAGACGTTGATCTTTTTAATCTCTAGCTGGTTTACGTAGGTGTTTAGGAGATAGATTGGTGAATCTGATACTGAATATGGGGTCTTAGGGGCTGGCTGCACATGACTACTTACCCCTCACAGGATGTGTGGCAGCAATAATGTAAACCATTCGTACAAGGCACAGATGTGTATTTAGAAACAGGTGGCCCCATGTCTCAGTAGTGCCAAAGGTTGCTGAAGCCAAACAGTCAATTCACTAGAGGTTCCATGTGGTCTGAAGAGCCTTCAAACCTCTGAACTCTACAATGTAGTCTTGTCATGATTTTCTTCAGGATGAACAGCATTTAGCAGCCTTGCTGCTGCTAAATCTGAGGGAGAGCTATGTCTTAACCTAACTGGATTCAAAATTCTCGAATCCCATGGCTATAATAGAAAGTCATGTACTTATTTTTATTTCCTTTGTCATGTACCTGACCACTTCTCTCCCTCCACATAGTGTGCTGGCTGGCTTCATGTGTAATACTATGTCATTGCTTGCATTCTGGTAGGAAAGACTAAAAATTAGGAAGTGGGTACCTTGCTGGGCATGTGCTGAACATAAGCATTGGGTCTACTCCATAAACATGTTTAAATACGTAATGACACACAACAATAAAAATAACATGACCAAACCCAGCAGTTTCCTTTAGCTCCTGTACAACATTTCACCTCTGCATCTAAAGATGTTTCTGTAGAAAGTGCTCTAGTGATGCACATCTGTGAAATCTGAAATCAAATGCCATCTGCATTTTTTTCATCCTCTAGTATTTAAAAAAAATATAATAATGTGCTTCTTAACAATTTCTAGTGATATACAGAGGTGATGCATGGCTTGAGATACATGCCATGGCTTGAGAAAGAGAACACAGATCAAATGAACCTAATTGTTAGCTGATACTGGAAGGCTTGAGTTGTGTTGAAAGTTGAACATGCAGTTCTGTTCTTTCTGGATAGTCTAGGCCTCATTCACATTAAAAGGTGAACTACTGGAATTCACAGGTGGAAGATTTAATCCTTTCAGTTTTTCTCCCATTGACTTCAAAAGTATACTGAGCAAAAGGCTCCATCTGTAACTATGCTTCATCTTTTGTGCTGCTTTCAAGATCTCTGAAGTTTTTATCTAGCATCATGATACTTGCTTTTTGACCTAGGCTCTCTCTGAACTTCGGTGACATTGGCAATCTAAAGGGACTTGTTATTCGGTAAGTTTATATGATAAAGAAAATATTAGATAGTCACACATTAATGTACGTTGTTATGCAATGCTTGTGGAGTTTGTTTCAGAACTTGTGTAAGCAAAATAATGTGATAGAAACTGGTGATTGTATAATTGAGACCCCTGCGTTGAGCAGGTCTGTCATTTGTGTTCCCTGTTTTATTAAGGTGTTTCTTCTGTGTTGATTTTTCTATTCATGAGAATCATTTGGGTCATCTCTTTTGTACAGAGTCTTCCCATGTCTGAGATTTTTGCTAAACCTTGCTAATTAGCTACATTTTTGTTTGGGAATCTTGCCGCAAGAGCTGATACTGAGGGCCACTCAAGCATCAGACTGTGACCTACTTCATGGTTGCTTCTTGGTGATGAAAGAAAACAGCATTTCTTGATAGACAGTTTTATGTATCTTGGATGGAAGTACAAGACTAATGTTGCATATAGATTTTTCTCTATCTTTTAGGAAGAATCCTTCATATTTCTTCTCACTGTGAGGGAAAGCAGCAAACTAACTCCTTCAGCTGCAACAAGCAAGAACCGCAGATCACTTTCCACGCTCAATAGAAGGAGCTAGAGCTTTATAGTGATATTTTTATACATACATATATATATACATGATATATATATATACACAGTCTAATATGGTTGTTCAAGTTGTGAATTTAATAGTGCAACTCTTATTCAGACTTCTCATTTTTATTCCCATACAATATTTCAGATTCTTATTAACAACCAGCTACTACCAGCTGTCTGCTCAGAACCAGTTCAGCTTACACAGACTGCAACTTCTTTACAACCATTCCATACAAGCAACGTTTAATGCAACAAGAATATATGCACCAGCAGGTTACTCCTACCACTGTGAACATGTGAGCAGCTTGCAGAGATATGATGCACTTCTCATACCCAGCTCTGCAAATGATATTTCAAACCTTTGGGAAGTCACTTTTATTGATTTCCAGGTAATGTAATGGAAATAAGACAAGTGGACCCCATACGTAGATTGATGGGAAATTTTGCTGCCAAGAAAAGATGGTGATCTTCCATGTACAGTTTACAGGATCTCCATAGAAACTGAAATATAAATGAAGACTTCAATTATTATACTTAATGTTCCTGTCAGAGGAAATGAAGGGCTTTATAGATACTCTGTAGTCTTTTGCCTGGATTTCCCCTTGGTGTGGGGAGTGAATTTAGATTTTTGTTGTTCTGTCTCTCTGAACTGGGCTCTTAAACCCAGGATCAGTAACAACATAAGTCACCAGGTATGGGGGTCATTTCACTTAGCCTTCAATGCCTAGTGATTTTAACCTGGTGCCCTGATTATAGTCACCCCAGCCTGCCTTTAAAGCCAGTGGATAATTCCTCTGACTCATCTTAAGTCCTTATTTTAGAATGGCACTTCTGAAAGTGCCTATTTTGCTGTAAGGGAGGCTGAGATGACTGGACTGGGATGTGCTGCTTTTAGGTACCTAAATAACAGGGAATGAAGAGCTGAGAAGAGGATTGAGGGGGCAAGGTGATCCCCTTTCTTCACCATGTGATAAATGCCCATGGGCTGATTTAGTGGAGCAGTCAACCAATTCCCTGAATGCCAATGTGGTAAACTTCATGTTAGAGCTGAAGCCACAAGTCAAACTTACTGGTATTGACCATAAGTTGAGTGCAACTTCATGTGGTTTAGCTGGTTTGCTAACATATGCCGTACACTTGGATCTGGTGAGAAAAATCCAGTATTTGGATAGGCAATTCAAAATATTTCTTTGTTTGCTGCATAGAATTTTATGCAGTTTGAAACAAAGACTCTGGAGAGTCTCAACAAATAATGCTGGAAATGAACCCATTAACTTGAAAGTTACTACACTTAGAATTAAATATTAAGAGTGATCATTGAAGACTTTGTTCAAAACACAAGTGCAAGTCCTTTGGGCTGCAGAGTGATGGTGATTAGAATAGCTGGCAGTTTCTAGAAGACTTACCTGTATAAACTGAATGTTAACTCCAGCTAGCACTAATGTAATTTTGCAATATGCAGATGTTAAATTAAAAATTCTTACTGCGATCAGAAGCAAATCCATGAATTTGTTTGTAGCTAAGATGCAGTTATTTCCTTTAATATGAGCCCTTTTGCTGTCTTTGTAGATTCAAGGTTTTAACATTCAAGAAGGACACTTTGCCTATGCAAAAGAGTGTGCATCCTTTTTCTCTCCAGCGATACTTATGGGATTGGTTATGTCGCTCATTCTGCTGCTGGTTCTTGCCTACACTCTTCATATGTTGATCCACCTGAAGTCTCTTGACAGGCACTATGAATGCAAAGCTTCTCCTGCCTATTTTTCACAGATGAAAGACAGTGACATGGGAGATGAGAAAGAGCCACTGAGAAGCAGTGGAAATGAGGCCTATGAACTCAGAAACCAAAAGCTCTGTAAAATCTACATTTAGTAGTGCGCATTTATCTGCCACAGTCAAACAAATGTTATTTTGTTCTGCTGGCACTGTTGTATGTAGTTTTTCATGTTTTTCATCAACTGATGAGTGAAATAGGTAACAGACTGTTGCTGGTTACTGTCTGATATTTATTGATACCCATCTGAAAGATGCCTTGGAAAACAAGATGACAAAAAAAAAAATCCTTTGTGACTTAGAGATCTCAGGTTATGGGACTTTGTCCCTCTTGCACAGAACCAAAATATGTATCTTTCTGTCCAGCTTACCAAATCTTGAAGATAGAAAAATCTGTAATGGAGACTTTGAAATTGAATAAAGGTACAAAAAGAAAAACAAAACAAAATAAACAAAACACCCCTCCCCCCCCAAAAAAAAAAAATTAAAAAACCCCCATAAATCTCTTGTCTTATTCTTTGAGAAAGCAGTATTTTTTTTTCTGGATTTGTATTTGCTACATCCACTCTGCTCTGTGTCTTGACAAAGTAACACCCATTCCTTTCTCAGTCTATTTTTTGCTTTTATTTTCCAAACTACATCTTCTCTCTTTGTCTTCATAAACTCCTTTCTCTCATTTGGAGTCTTCAGAGCCATATAAGTAGTGTATTATCCACTACATTGATGAAATAGTGATGGCTCCAGTATAGCAGCACTTTTCTCTGTCTAAGCTGGTGGCTTACTGTAAGGATCTAGTGGGAGAACAGTAGACATCTTGTCGAAGGCTTATCCTTAACTTCCTGTCTCAACTCTGCACTAAAAGGTGGATTATGAGCATTATACTCTGTAATTCTAGGTTAATTTCTTTTCTATCAAATCCCATCAATCTCCTTTGGGAATTTTACCTTAATGGAGATAGCCAGTGCTATAACTGAAGACATATATAAACAAAACAGTGGAACCTCCCTAGCAGTGAAAATACAATTTTCACTCTTTTTTTTTTTTTCTGAGCATTTAAGATACTGTCTTCCAACTCCCGCTTTCTTCTGTTAAGAGTCAAAGTTTGGGAACTCCAAATTAGCCTGTAATTCAGCCCTGACTTCTGGCAAGGAAGTACACAGTAATGTACTAACTGTAATGCTTTCAGGTCACAAATAATACAAATCCATTGTTCTTGTCTATCAAGAGCAAGAATTTCTTAAATTTCAGATAATGGATCTAATTAGTTGTCTGTGGTCTTTGTAAACTGTTCTGCAGTGGGGGTTTAGCTGCCTGGTGTTAGTGAAACACTGGAGAACATCCCTGGTCAGCCCCTGCTTGTGTGCTGACACAAGAGCTCTGGGAAAAAAAACAGCATAGACAGCTTTTAAGTATTTCATCAGGAGGTGGAGTCTGGTCTAAGCTTTACAGCTCAGCACACTGAAGTAAAAAAAATAGTGAAGAAATCTGGGCAGTAACATGTTTTGAGCCTATCTTGTAGCCAGAGTGCCCATGCATGTTCTTTGTGGTTTCTCATAGCCAATAGGATTTCATTTAAATAATTTGTCTTCATGTACCAGCCGCGTGTATTTCTATCAGATTAGTGTCCATTCTTATCAAACGCCCCAGTTGCTTTTAAACTGCCCAAAGGCAGTCTAGTAGGAATGTCAGTTTTATTCTGGAAAAACTGTGTGGGAGCCTGGGTTTATGTACTTTTCCTTTTATCAGGTGGGCAGCTGGACCTTTTGCACTGGGGCAACCACTGTGGATTGGGGGTTATGCACAGAAACATGAGACGTTCCTGCTCTGAGCAAATGGAATTGAGACTCTGCCTGGCATCCTACTACCATTTTCTAGGTCCCTTGAGTTACCAACCAGGAGACAGGGGACAAATGAACTTGGGAAAGAAGCAAAAATGATTGTGAGACTGAAGACCCCTTAATTCCCTGCACAAGTGCTTCCACCCCATTTCTGCCTTGCCTCATCAGTCCTAGACTTTTGCTCTGTCACAGAAACTGTTTGACTGCACATGTTGGTTCTGCCTTTAGGAAAAACCCAAACAAAGCATGTACTGCCTTATAGTGGCTTTGACTGTGTATGACGCTTCAGTCTGTTGAGCCAGATTCAGTCAGATAGAGCAGCCTGGTCTAGTGGGAGATGTCCCTGCCCGTGGCAGGGGGTTGGAACTGGATGAGTTTTAAGGTCCCTTCCAACTCAAACCAGTCTGTGGTTCTGTCATTCTCAGCTGGCATGTAATTAATTTTAGATGATGTATGTGCTGCTTTGCCCTATTTATTCTTACCACTTGTGTCCACGTACTCATTTAAAATACAGTAATCTGACTGAAATACCAGGAATGCCAGTGAGGATCTCTCCAGGGATTTGGCACAAGTGGGTCAGAACAGCAGTCTCTTACATCCCCACCCCCCACCCCTCATAAGCCGTGGATAACAAGGGAATTTGGGATTAGACAAAACCTAGGGTGACCCCCGCAGTCTGTGCCGTGCCATGCTGTACATCTGAGGACAGTGCTGCCTGACCTCCCATGAGGGCACAGTCTGTGCCCTCTTGCAGGAAGAGGAGCCTCTTGCTCTGTGTTTGCTGGGAAACTTAAGTTTCCTTTCTTCCCATCTCACTCTCTCTGTAATTGTCCAGATTGGTTTCTTGCAATATGATCTTCCCCCTGCTTCTGGCTTTCAGTCAAGAAGATTGGCATCTGCCTTGTGCAGAACTGCTCCCTTAATTAAGCCCAAGAGCATCCTGCTTGTGGTCGTTTTCTCTTTTCTGAGTCCAGGCCTGCAGATGGCTGATGAGAGTGTTCTGTCTGTTGACTTTTGCCTGTGCCCTTGTCATGTGATTCCTACCTGTCATTTTCCATAGCTGCTCACCAGTGATACTTGAGTAACCCAGAGCCCACATATTGGTGGACCACTTTACAGTTCAATGAGGAATTTTCTCCTCTCTGCTTGCTGCTCTCTTCCCTCTCCTTTTTTCCCCTCCCAACCTTTTTTGAATGCGGAGAAGTTTTATACGTAACAAGCCTGAGTGCTGATGCTGTCTGCCTTCCCATAGCTTCATTCCTTGGGGTCTGCACTTCCCTTCTTCATTTGTTGTGGTTGTCAGGTATGATTTCCCATGGTTCCTTACAGAGATGATGCAAATCAGAGGAGCAATCACAAGCCTCAGGCATTCTTCCTCTTTCAGAAGAGGGTCAGGTCAAGGCTGGCATTGAAGCTCATCACAGTCTAATGAAGGCAATCTGTTTAATAAGGGGATGCAGATACTAGGGGAGAAGGCAGCTCTTCGACAGTCCCAACTTGATACAATTAAAGATGTGGAAAATCTATTTCCTCCTGCTGAAAACCTCTGGGCAGATAACCGCACCTCACTGAAGGAGAGGTTAAAAGAGGCAGTTGTAGGAGAAAAAAGGTCCGGAGTACAGCAATGGAAATTACCTGGTGCCTAGGGAGGAGAAACCACATGTGGAGAAGTTTAAAAAGAGCTGAACTATTTGGTATGGAAAGGCGAACAGGAGGAAGAAATCTGATAGTGTGACATATTTTATTGGAGGATATAAAGACAGCCAAGCCAGAGATATTTTCTTAAATAAACCCCTTGATCTAAAGACATGGTGTCACCTTGCAGTGTACAAGTCACTTGAATTTCTTTGTGTCATGCATATGTGTGGTTCGTAACAACACAAGGGAATCCAGGATTATAAAGGAATACAACTGTTCTGCCGTGCCTTGCGTGCAGAAAGTGCGATTCACATAGCTGGCTCTGAGTTATGTGTGTTCTTACGGGTGGTTCCATGCTGAGCAGATGTGCAGCATGGTCCTATCCTTCCTGTCCCGAGATGTGAGCTGGCTAAGTCTGGCACATGGGATGATGGAGCAGGGGAGAGGCTCTGCTGCTCTGCAGATGGAAATGAACCATCTGGAAGAGCCCTGTTGCTCCTTTGCCTAAATCTGCATCTTCTCTGTTGTGCAGTGTTCTTCTCTCGATGAAGGAGAGTATGTGCTTGAGAAGCTGGAGTATATCATCCACCCATCATAGGCTGGAGGAGAAGGAGCAATGGTCCTCCATCTTGATACTGCATAGCATCATATGTGTATACGTATGTTTGCATGTGTATAAATGTATTATAATCCTTTTAGACACAGCACAGTGGTTTATGATTTCCTTTATTCTGGGAGGTGTGTGACCGCTCAGGAACTGTAGGCTGTAGTTGAGTTTCAAAACAGCAATGCCAAATACACAAATGTAATGTCTGAAAGAAGCCACTTGACTTTCCTAGGCTGTATGCAGGTGTGAGGTATTGCTCTGTAGAAGGCAGATGTGAAGACTGATAATTAGAAAAACCTAGAGACAGATGCAGTTTGCTTAAATCATAGAATCATAGAATACTTAGGGTTGGAAAGGACTTTAAGATCATCTAGTTCCAATCCGCCTGCCTATGGCAGGGACACCTCACACTAAACAATTCCACACAAGGCTCTGTTCACCCTGGGCTTCAACACCACCAGGGATGGAGTATTCACAACCTCGCTGGGCAACCCATTCCAGTGCCTCACCACCCTTACAGTAAAGAACTTTCTCCTTATATCCAATCAAACCTCCTCTGTTTAAGTTTTAACCCATTACTCCTTGTCCTGTCACTACAGTCCCAATTGAAGAGTCCCTCCCCAGCATCCCTATAGGCAGCCTTCAGATACTGGAAGGCTGCTGTGAGGTCTCCATGCAGCCTTCTCTTCTGCAGGCTGAACAGCCCCAACTCTCTCAGCCTGTCTTCATATGGGAGATGCTCCAGTCCCCTGATCATCCTCGTGGCCCTCCTCTGGACTTGTTCCAACAGCTCCATGTCCTTTTTATATTGAGGACACCAGAACTGCACACAATACTCCAAGTGAGGTCTCACGAGAGCAGAGTAGAGGGGCAGGATCACCTACTTTGACCTGCTGGTCACGCTCCTTTTGTTGCAGCCCAGGATATGGTTGGCTTTCTGGGCTACAAGCGCACACTGAACCCAGATCATGTTCATTTTATCATCGACGACCACCCCCAAGTCCTTCTCCACAGGGCTGCTCTCAATCTCCTCTCTGCCCAACCTGTAGCTGTGCTTAGGATTGCTCCGACCCAGGTGTAGGACCTTGCACTTGGCATGGTTAAACTTCATGAGGTTGGCATCAGCCCACCTCAAAAGTGTGTCAAGGTCCCTCTGGATGGCATTCCTTCCCTCCAGCGTATCCACC
>NDXB01019926.1:32756-49848 GCA_002631895.1 Agapornis roseicollis | reverse complement strand
TGGAGTTGTTTAGCCTGGAGAAAAGGAGACTCAGAGGTGACCTTATCACTCTCTACAACTTCTTGAAAGGAGGTTGTAGACAGGTGGGGGTTGGTCTCTTTCACCAGGCAGCAACGGACAGAACGAGAGGACACAGTCTCAAACTGCGCCAAGGAAGGTACAGGTTGGATATTAGGAGGAAGTTTTCACAGAAAGAATAATAAAATATTGGAACAGTCTGCCCAGAGAAGTGGTGGAGTCACCATCCCTGGATGTGTTTAAAAAAAGACTGGATATGGCACTTGATGACATGGTTTAGTGGAGGTGTAGGGCATGGGTTGGACTTGATGATCTTAGAGGTCCCTTCCAACCTGGTGATTCTGTGGTTCTATGATTCTGTGATTCTATGATTCTGTGATTCCTTTCCAACCCTAACTATTCTATGATTCTCCGTCAATATTCCTGCCTGGCTGCTAGTGGACACTGAAACAATCCATGTTTTCCTCAACTCTTCCTTTCTAATTCGTTGCTGAAGGTTCTGTAGAGGTTCAGTAGGTCTGTCTGGATACAGTGGAACAATTTGCAAGGAACCAGGGTATTTGTTTCACAGGTCCTGCCATACAATTAGGGATGAAACAGGTTACATGCTATATTATTCAAAAATAGTAGAATATGTCTTCTTATTGGAGAAAATTAAGAGAGTAAAAAGAAGCAGGACTTTTTACTTAGCTATGCTGGCACGGATTGTTTCTTCTCTGAGGTAGGGTTTCCTTTTACTAACTTCAGATAGAAGTTAACTTACCACGCTAAGATAGCTCTTGATTACTCTTAATTCTCTATGACCATTCTAGCAGAGAGGAAGAACACAGAAAGTTAGGACTGTTTTCACTTCCTTTGTTTTCCTACTGTCTGATTATAAATGGACATGTACTATTTTGCCTCAGGAACAATTTTAGGAGCTGCTTTTGTGAACTGGTGCCAGAGATTAAATGGAACAGTATCTGGTATGCAAGGGTCATGTCTCTCTGTGTCATTCTTATTTAGGCCAATCTGTGATGGCGTCAAGACAGAAGAGCTGGAGCAGGTTTATTGGTAATACTTGTGGCCCTGTGGGGATCACACTGGAGCAGTCTGTTCCTGAAGGACTGCACCTATGGAAGGGACCCACACTGGAGCTGTTTCCAAAAAACTGTAGCCCGTGGGAAGGGCTCATATTGAAGAAGGTCATGAGGACTTTCTCCTGTGGGAGCAGCCCCACACTGGAGCAGGGGAAGAGAGTGAGCAGTAAGGAACAGCAAAGATGCCACAAGATCACCGCAACCCCAGTTCCCCACACCTCATCCCCCTGTGCCACTCAGGGGAAAGAGCCAAAGAAACTGGGAATGAAATTAAGCCCAGGAAAAAAGGAGGGGTGGAGAGAAGGTGATTTTAAGATTTGGCTTTACTTCTCATTATCCTACTCTGATTTGACTGGTAATAAATTACTTTTACACTGAGTCTGTTTTGCCCATGACAATAATTGTTGAGTAATCTCTCTCTGTCCTTATCTCACCTCATGAGCCTTCTGTCATATTTTTCTGCCCTGTCCAGTTGAGGAGGGGAAGTGATAATGCAGCTTGGTGGGCAGCTGGCATCCTGTTAGGGTCAACCCACCACATAGATAAAAAAGGTATGTAGTTTTTCAGGGTGGAATCCAGAGTGAATCTTCTCACAAAGCCAACATCTGCCTTCTTTCCTGTCCTCTAACTCATGAAAAATCATTCCCTGGTGGAGCTGGATTGTATGAAATAGTCTTCTCTCTTTTCCATAATTCAAAATTGTGTTGTATAAGGCAATCAAGTCTATATAAGTTAACTGATTTAAATAAGTTTCATCAAGCTTTTAGATCTCTACTAAATAATTTGGTGTAATACAAATTTCAGAACTTTTCAAATGAATGTAATAATTCTTTACAAGACACAAAAAATACTTATCAATTCAGAATGAGCATCACATATTGTCAGACTGATCAAAGAGACAGCAGCAAGTGTATACACTCTTTAAGAAATTAAACCCTTTCATGCAAAGATATTTTAATTAGAAAGTTTCTGGGTTTGCGTTGTAAAATATCACTGAATAACTTGAAAATTTACAAAATAAATTAGGAGTGTGATTAGAAAGTAAAATCATGTAAAAAAATTCTATAAAAATGACTTGAAAGAAAAAGATCTGATTTGGGGCTTTATCAAAGAAAATAAGCAGGAACAGTGTCAGAAACTAGTGAAAACATAATGCAAATCACTGTGAAGAGCAGAGGGGGAAAAATGGGAACCCAAAGAAGACTGCACATCAGCTAACTTTAGACATTTGTGTTGCAGTATCTGCATTTGCATTACTCATCTTGCCTCCTTTCATAAGCAACAGGAAAAAAATAGGTATTCCAGGATGCCATTGATCTCAACCCAACACACACGTTTAATGATTCAGTTATTGAAGTTGGCTTGATATCCTGGAACACATGATATCATTTATTGCAGTAAGGTAACCATTTTGCTCTATTCATTGCGTAGAAAACCAATGCTTAAAATCTGTGACCACATCAGTGGATATTCAGTCTGCTTCAATCAGACATCTAGATACCTTGACCGATAGCATAGGGAGCCACATGAGGTGTTAGGTACCTGTAACCTGAGATCATATCTCATAGCTTTTTTGAAGTCTGGTCCTAAACTGTTGGGATGGCTTCTGTCCTGGGTTCAGCTGTAGCAGTTAATTTTCTTCTTAGTAGCTGGTGCAGTGATGTGTTTCGACTTTAGTCTGAGCACAGTGCTGATAACACACCCATGGTTTATTTGTCGCTTGGTAGCAGTTACCACTATCAAAGACTTTTCAGTCTCATGCTCTGCCAATGAAGAGGGGCACAAGAAGCCAGGAGGAAGCAGAGACAGGGCACTTGACCCAAACTAGCCAAAGGTTCCATACCACATTCCATACTACAGCATGTCATGCCCAGTATATAAACTGGGAGTAGTTACCTGGAAGGCCCAGATCACTGCTCGTTTTGGTCTGGGTATCGGTTGGCAGGTGGTGAGCAACTGTATTGTGCATCACTTGTGTTTATTGTTCTTTTTCCTTTCCCTTTTTTGTTTTATATTCTCTCCCCTTGTTATTATGTTTTTTTTAGCTGATCTTCACCAGAAAGTGCTCCATCCACACTGCCCAAGTCACAGAACACAAAGACAGGGACTGGAATAGTGAAGAACTACCCCCTAAAGAAGATCAGGTTTGAGACCATCTGAGGAACCTGAATTTGTACAAGTCCAAGGAACTTGAGGGAACTGTTGGTTCACATGTCTAAGCCAATATCCATTTTATTTGAGAGGTCATAGCAGTCTGGTGAAGTTCCCACTAATGGGAAAAGGGGAAATACAAGCTCTATGTTTGAAAGGGGAAAAGAGAAAGAGCCAGGAAACTACAGGTCAGTCAGTCTGACCTCTGTGCCTGGAAAGCTCTTGGAGCAGATCCTCCTGGAACCTATGGTAAGGTGTACAAGACCAATAAGAGGCTGACTGATGATAGTCTATATGTCTTCTGTAGAAAAATACCTGACACTTTTTAATAGACAGATGACATAAACAGGTGCTTCTGAGTACCAGAGAGGAAGATCCTGCATAGCTATGTTTAGATATCAGAATTGAGGCATTTAGGTGGGTTTTAATAAATAAAGACTTCAGAAAACTTCAGATTAACAAAAATAACTGTCTGTTTTCCAGTGAATTGCTCTCTAAACTCCCATCACATAGAATCATAGACTAGTTAGGGTTGGAAAGGACCTTTAGATCATCTAGTTCCAACCCCCCTGCCATAAGCAAGGACACCTCACACTAAACCATGGCACCCAAGGCTTCATCCAACCTGGCCTTGAACACTGCCAGGGATGGAGCACTCACAACCTCCCTGGCCAACCCATTCCAGTGCCTCACCACCCTAACAGGAAAGAATTTCTGCCTTCTATCCAATCTAAACCTCTCCTGTTTAAGTTTGAACCCGTTACCACAGTCCCCAGTGAAGAGTCCCTCCCCAGCATCCCTATAGGCCCCCTTCAGATAGATTTATAATTGCACACTGAGACAAATAAGTTTAATTATCTGCAGTCAACATGTACAATTTGCAAGCTGAATGCAGTCCCGAAGTACAAAGAAAAGGTATCAGCTTGAAATCTTGTCAATAAACTACAGCAAAGTTTAGATTCTGGATATACCTGAAAAGCAGATCAAGATTCAAAAGTACCTTCCCAGTAAGTACAGAGGATTAATGCTGATGGTGTTCATAGTGTTGAATAAGGAACAGGGAGGTGGAAACAATAGGAACTGAAGGCTACAAATGCTGATGTATTAGTGCTAGAGAAAAGTCATATAAATCATAATGTAAAACTGCTCAAAACTAATGTTGTTCACCATTTAAAATTATCTTGTACTCTGTAAAGTTTGTAATATCCTATTTTGATCACAGTTTAATTCTTTATCCTGGATGTTTTATGTCTAGCACATCTTACAGAGGCTTTGCCCTAATTACCTGAAATAGTTCTTCCATAGTAAGCAAGGATTTCAATTTTACACTTACTGGATTAAAAAGCCACAACAGCAGGCTGTCTATGTGTGATTATTTCCCCAAAATGGATTTTAAATTATTTTAAAACAGGCGTGGTCAGTTACCGTAAATGTTGTGTTTGGGTTTTTTTTAATATTATTATTACTTGTTACTCTTCTTAACAATTCTGATACTTATTTTCTGTAATTTTATATGTACTGTTCAGAGTTGCCTCTTCCAGAATTTAACTGACAAATGTGGAACAAAAAGCAGTCTGTAGAGTTAGAAACTTTTGTAACTCTTTTTTTTCACATCAATGAGTTGTAAAATTATTTAAAGCATTATAATTTCCCTGCTCTGATCTGAGGAAACTGTGACACCAATATCTAAACCAGACACTGCTAACCATTAAACTAGTAGCAGAGACAGGAAAACTCTTTTGTTCTCAGCCCAAGAATAAAGCATTATTCCTGACTGGCAAAAAACTCACAGGCTTGAGATGTCTTCCTCTGGTTTCTCTTATTCTTTGCTGAGTCCTCTAACTCTATGCTTTCCAGCCCTGCTGTTAAAATTGATTCATCATGTCAATTGCCTCTCTTTAGACCCTTAAACAGATATGCCAGTCCCCTGCTTACAACCCCAGCAGTGCCTGATACTCTGTCCTGAACCCAATGTTTCAGAAGAATCCTGACTTCATAAATGCTGATGCCTGCCTCTCAGCCTATGCTTGCTTTACAGACAATAGAGAGAAACAGTCATGTGTAAAACCTATTTCTCTGACCTTTTTCAGAGCTCCATTACTGGGAAAGATTCTTCACATCTAGAAGTGCTTCCTGTCTCCATCAATTATAAAGACTAGCAAAAATGTAGATGTCTACAATGTAGCTATTTTCATGTATTTAAAAATATGTCACCCTGTCTTTTTATTCTGTCCAAGTTGCCTAAGCACAGTAAACAACTGATACATAGCCTTAAAATAAAAACACAGCCTAAACCAATGTCAGTGATTCTTTGAACTGTAAAAGCTGTGCAAGAACTTGAGCCACCAGACCACGAGTCATATAGTAGCTTAAAGACAGGGATTCAGGTGAAGGTGATAAGAATATTCTCTTCCTAATTTTTCTAATATGTGTGCCCATTCATTGCAGGGAGTTACTTGCAATGCACAAGCCCATGAGCATCAAGAGCAGCAGCAGTGCACATGATCACCATAGTGAAACTTTAAGCATTAGCCAGTTATTCAGTATTCAGTATTATTTGTCTCTTGAGTACCCTCTTGTCAGACACTAAAGACAAAGACTACAGCAGTACACTTTAAAAAACGTTGTTTCTTGAGGCATTTTTATTTCATTGTTACTTCATTGTTAATTCAGTTCATTTCAATGATACAACTAAAAATCTTAAAAGTTTGGGGTTTTTGTTTTTTGTTTTTTTTTTTTTGTTTTTTTGTTTTTTTGTNAAGACAAAGACTACAGCAGTACACTTTAAAAAACGTTGTTTCTTGAGGCATTTTTATTTCATTGTTACTTCATTGTTAATTTAGTTCATTTCAATGATACAACTAAAAATCTTAAAAGTTTGGGGTTTTTTTTTGTGTTTTTTTTTTTGTTTTGTTTTTGATTTTTTTTTTTTAGAAACCAGAGATTTTTGACCTCAAAGTACTGAGGTACCAACACTAGTTATTTCATTCTTTTTATCTCTGTTTTTTACCTTTCCATTTAGAGATGGATGAAAAATGCTATCATCATGGCAAAAACCTAACTTGCTCATAGCAAAAACCTAACTTGCTCATATTGCAGGTAATTACATTTAATAGATTTATATAGTGACAGTTATCACATAATTGGAACTTGGTAAAAGAAGAAAACTTGTTTTCCAGCAACAGAGAAGATTGTAGAAGGTTACCCTGGTCTAGAATTGCTGATTCTTTTCTTTTGAGATACTAGATCCCATTAAGACTGGATGCAGCCAGCAGATTTTGAAAAGGAGAACTTAGGTAACTCACCCCAAAAGCAAAGTTCAAGAGGAAAGGAGTACCAGTACTTTATGTAGTTAGATTAAATTGCTGGATTGATTTTGAGTTTTCTGAGTAACGCAGTAGCAAGCTGACCCCATCTGAATGAAGTATTCCAAGAACATATTCAGAGTGATAAGGGTATATGAGTCAAAAGATACAATTTAGGGAGAATCAGTACAGAAACAGATATAGATGAGTTTAATGGCAGTACCAAGAAGACAGTTGTTGCCTTCGATGAGAAAGGAATATGCAAGCTTCTCTGACACTGTTCGACTAGATATTCAGGCCCAGCTTTTCATATGAGTTGTTCACATATTCAAGGATAGGAGTATGCAGACATTCATGAGTATCTGACCTTTTCTACTGGGAAAATTTCAAAGTTACAGAAGTCTGAGTTTGCTAATGTAAAAATTCTCACTATTGATATTGAATAGATAGTGTCCAGGTTTTTTTGAAGTTACATTTTTGTCTCAGAAGTATTTTCAATACAGCTTTTGAAGGAGATCTATTCTTCCAAAACATAACTTTAAATTCTGTTAGCATAGTTATATCACATACGACAGCTTTCTGAGTCTCATGTATGTTTTACTTCATAGCTAATTTAAACCATATGAAATAACCAGACTGAAACTTTCCCAATCATGTTAAAGAGAGAGAATGCTTACAGGTAAGTTCTAAGTGCTGACAATCACTTTCACAGACAGTTAATTTGTAAAACATTTCATAACTGATCAACAAAATTATGTGCAATATACAAAACACTTTCTTAAGAAGTCAGAGAGATCAATTATTTTCACATAGTCATTTTTCTGGCATTATGCCTTTATCACAAATAGTAATTAATTTCATATAAATTTCTACTGATTTCTTTGGACTCAGAGGAGAAGTAAGGTGCTTCTTGTCATGAGATTGCCATAAGATCTTGCAGCTCATGAGCAGATAAAATATCTTTGTAATCTATTTTATGAATTACAGATGCTGTAGTTTATTGATTATTAAGATAGAGACAAATTAGTAGATGTTAAGTGAGTAGTGTAGAAAAGTTTGCATGAACACAAAGGTTTCAGTCTTTCAGGGCTATTTTAGTTAACTGAAAAGTTAAGTGAAAGGTTAGAGCTGAAAATTAAAGAGTATTGCAAAATGATCCTTTGTTCTGTAGAACTTGCTGCCAATGTTCTTGAAACAGTCCGATGAAGAACAGTAGATTTCAGTCATCCAGGCTAATATTTTTCTTTCAGAGGCATCTTGAACAGAATCTGTAGAACTTGTTTAATTTACTTTATTTGTGCTGCTTTTTCAGCATGTATGTTCAGAGAGTGTAAAAGCAAGCCTTTCTTTCAGAAATGAAGGAAGGTGGTTTTGCTTTGAAGTACCATTGCCAAGGCACTACAACAGTTTACTCCTATGGAAAGGTTAAAACAAAGCACAAGGTTCCATTCTGGTTCCAACAATATTTCAAAAATAGTAATAGTAGTAATGATATATACAAAAACATATATGAACACCTACAGAGTCTAACAACTCAAACTGATCTGTAGCTGACTACATAGAAAAGGACCTTTATGTTGTAAGGATTATTGTATCACCAAACCCAAGAGCTTGGCAAGATTCAGAAATCAATTTGTTACTGATAAGAACATCTGTGCAATTAAAATTAAAAGCTAGTAATTTAGACAGAATGCAAACTCATATGCCTCAGATCTCATATAAGAGAATTAAGAAAGTGACATTGCTAGAAACAAAGAATAAAATAATTCTGCACTTCATTGCTCAAGCATTTGCATAAAGAAGTAATGAGCACTGGTTATGTCCATACTAGGCAGGATGCTGAACAAGTAGAAATTTAAATCTTCTGCTATGTTATTCTGCTGTAATATTCTGCTAAATTTAAATATTCTGCTGTGCTTCTGGTTTAGGTTCTTACTGAAGTCCCATCTCAGCAACAATAAGTAAATACTTACAGAAGACTTACAGAAGATCTCTTAATAGTCTAGAAGTGCTGTTATCTCTTGTGACTGAAATAATATACCGTAAGCTGAAGATAATAGGAATAATACATTCTGTGTGACTACTTTCATTCACTTGATTTTGGAGAGCAAAAGCTTCCTTTCTGAGAGAAGCTCAGTCAGCTCCTACCTGATAACAAGGCTACAATGTAAATAAATAAAGTTTGAAGGATAGTGTCATATTAGTATCTTTGTTTCATGCAAGCACAAATAGAACTTCACAGCACTATAATATAAAATGAAAAAAATAATCTCCCCACCCAGCATATCTAATATCTGAACTCAAGAAAGTGACTTTTGGAGCCTGAATCCAATACTTTATTGCAATATGAATCATACAGGTTACTGTTTTGTGCAGAAATGTAAATAAATTATTGCTAAAACAAAAATAGAGGGCGTGGATTCACTGACCATGGCAAACACAGGTTTTCCACACTGCTTTAATAAGAAGGGGGCTCTGGAGGGGCCTTCAGGAGCTAACAGCTCATAGATCACTGACTGTTGGCAGAGCATGATACAGTATTAGTCCTTAAACTACTTTTCCAAACACAATGCAGTGATACCAAAAGAAACTCATTCTTAATGCATAAATCGGAAAAAAAAAAATTACAATAGGGATATAAACATTTCAAGGTTTGATGAAGAAGGAAGAAAAACATTCTGAAATTTTCTGAAAAGATTGAAATATGAAAGAAATAAAAATCTTAGAAATTGTCTAAGGTAAAGACCAATACAATATTAGTGGAAGGTCAATAAAAGTAGCAGGACATGGGTTTTGAAGTTTACAATAAGAACCTTTGTTTCAGCTAGCTTTTCTGCTCTGATGAACAAAATCCTTATAATACTTGGCCTTACATATTTCAATGCTATGTTTTCCAAGGGTACAAATTCCAGTTTTTATGCTGGCTCAGTGTTTGCTTTCTATCAGGAAAATAAGGTTCTGATCTGAGTGCATGAGAAGTGAGAGATATTGGAAAGTGTAGGACATTCCAACTTTCAGATATCTGTGAACAGCCAAGGATCTAGCTCAGCCTAAACTTCAGTTTTATTATAAACTAGGCAATGTATATACACATTAAAGGAGGATGTGAGTGTATAAATTACCTGGCAGCATGTCTCAGTAAGTCCCAATAGGATTGAGTCTTTAATGAAAGGAAGTTGTAAACACTTCTCAGTTTCAAAAAATTATACTGTGAATGGGCTGAAGGCTGAACTGAAATAGGATCCTTCCTGCATCGAGATCTCTCAGTTTTGCAGTAATGAATTTCATAGGTCCATGATGGGAATATGTGAGCACGGCCTAAGTCAATAGCATAATTAGTCTACTCTGCTTGGAAAGAACAACTCTGTATAGCCACCACGATATGCATTTTATATTATACACTCACTGGATGAAATCCAGAACTAAATCTGATTCAGGAGTGTGCAATTCAGCTCTTAGCAGAGCATTTCTTAAGTGAAAAATGATAAAATATTAAAAGTATTTTTATAAAAGGTAAATAAATTATTTCCCTAATGCCAATAAAATGACACTAATTTGTACCATGGGAAAAAAGACCTAACCTGACATTATTATTTATTTCAGAAAAAAATGTGGTTAAAATAAGTTTTATTTTGCATAATCATTTTCAATTTTTCTTTTATAATTGTTCAGAAAGAAAGGCCAAAACCTCTTTATAGCACCATGTCATTATGAAGAGAGATGAAAATTCGAAAGAGAGGGGAAAGGACTTTTCTTATGCCAGGAAATTGGTCTTAGGATTTAAGATGTGCTTTAGAAATATCATTTTCAGAACATGACTGAAAGTGAGATTGCAGTGCCAGATATCACTAAGCAAAAAAGCATATTATGTAACTTTTATAGCTCTCTTTTGTGCAATGCCTTTCTATGCTGATTAACTGAAAAATTCTATCATTGTCATTTTGTGGCCCAGAGTGCAATGTGATGTTATTTAATAAGATGTATAACCTTCCTGTCTGTCTGCTCTTGCTGGCACTGTTAAATAGGGGGTACATACATCATCCTGACCATAGCAATGTTTTTTGTTGGTCTACTTATGGTTTCAAAAATATTTCATGCAAGACATTTTGAAATTATTTTTAAAAAGCAAAAAGAGAGAGAAATTTTTTTAACACTAGCTTCATAACCTCTCTTTCCATAACTTGCACATACAACTTCCAGTTGTATAAGTGAGAAAAGAGAAGGATAGCTTTCAAAACTGCCTGGATACTAAAATCAGGGAAGACAGTCAACAGCTATAGCATTGTCCAATTTAGTTTCAGGAAAAAAAGCCCTGATGTTATGTCTTCTATCACTGCTCTATTGCTCATTTGTAAAAACAAACATTTGCCATGAAGACATAACTGCCAATTTGGACTAACTAAGACAAATGAGATAATGAGGCCAGTGGCAGCTTTAAGTTGACAGACCCAGCTGAGTGCCTAGATCCAACTAAAAAGCTTCTTTTCCTGCCAGAAGGTCTATATGCTAATACTAACTAATTTGCCACTCTTGGCCTTACAGTGTCTAACAATAGGAGAGCGTATCATTTTGTTACAAGTGTGACATTCATTTTGATGTAAACTAAAGCTGGAACAGATAATCTATGCACTCTTCTATCTGAGGAGGTGATGACAAAACCCATAAACCCTTGTCTTGTAAAAAGAAATAAAAAAATTTGTTAGCGGACATGCAAATGATGACGAGCAAATGACAAAGTCTATAGTAAATAATGAAAGAAGCAAAGCCGCAGTAGTCAACAGCTTCTTATAGTCCTTTGCTTTAATATCCTTAACTTAGCATTAAAAGAAGAAACAAAGAATTTGCCCAAATTTCAGACCCAACAGGAAAAAAAACCCAAAAAAACTAAAAACCAAACTTGGGATCTGATATTCATTTGAATAGCTGCACACAATGAAAAATTTTCAGAGCATTTTGAAACACCTTTTTTAATTAATTTCCATCACTATTATTTTTGAAGTAGTTTTTTCCTTAAAGAAACTTTTCCCATGCCTTCCCCAGGCTTCATAAAGAAACTGAGAATGGAGGAGTTAGGAATATACAAGTTATACATATGGATAAGAAATATTTTTTGTAGATATAAAATCATAGAATCATAGAATAGTCAGGGTTTGAAAGGACTTTAAGATCATCTAGTTCCAACCCCTTTGCCATAGGCAGGGACACCTCACACTCAACCATGTCACCCAAGGCTCCGTCCAATCTGTCCTTGAACACCACCAGGAATGGAGCATTCACAACCTCCCTGGACAACCCATTCTAATACCTCACTACCCTTACAGTAAAGAACTTCCTTATATCCAATCTAAACTTCCCCTGTTTAAGTTTTAGCTCATTACCCCTTGTCCTATCACTACAGCAGCTAATGAAGAGTCCCTCCCCAGCATCCTTAAAGGCCCCCTTCAGATACTGGAAGGCTTCTATGAGGTCTCCACATAGCCTTCTCTTCTCCAGGCTGAACAGCCCGAACTTTCTCAGCCTGTCTTCATGCAGGACTTCATCTATAGGGACTGTAGTAATAGGGCAAAGGGTAATGTGTTCAAACATTAATAGGGGAATTTCAGGTTAGATATAAAGATGAAGTTCTTTACTGTGAGGGTGGTGAGACACTGGAATGGGTTGCACAAGGAGGTTGTAAATTCTACATCCCTGGCACTGTTCAAGGCCAGATTGGATGGAGCTTTGTGTGGCATGGTTTAGTGTGAGGTGTCACTGTCCATGTCAGGGGGGTTGAAACTAGATGATCTTAAGGTCCTTTTCAGCCCTAACTATTCTATGATTAGGTCTAGTATGTGAAATAACAACCAAAATGTCCATATAAATTTATATGTTTTTGCTCTGTAGGGCTGTGACAAGAATGTGCAATTTTAGAGGCATATTATCAACATTTTCGTCCCCTATATAATACAACATGGCTGATGGGTAACATTACTTTTAATGTTACAAACAAAACTATATATTTTCCCTAACATAATGGAGCTGCTGGTGATTTTAATGGCAGTTGACCAAGGACATTCTACAGCCTCACACTAAGACAACTCAGAGAAAAAATACTGTTCATATGATTGTTCAGACTTCATCCTAAAAATTATCCACACTCAGATGATTTAAATAACTAGAAATATAATTTTTCTCCTAGTCATAATGCGAGCATTATAAAACTCTTCTAATGTGGTTCAGTAGAAATAATCATTATCTACTTGCAATGCACTTGAAACAAATATACAAGTTTATACTGTTTTGCTAAATGATCCATAAATAAAATACAAGCTTTCTTTCATGAAAAACAAACAAGCATTGTATCAGGTAATTATATATGTGACCAGCTACTTAAAGAGAACTTCAATTTTTAGAGTTTTATAGTTTTGCTTAATCTTCTATAGTTTTGCCCTAACGTGCAGTATTTTAAAATCTATGCAAATTAAATAATGAAAAACATATTAATGCAGGTCCAAAGGAACAAAAAGAATGCATTCTAAATTTAAAATAACCAAATTCAGTAATGCAGTGTAGTTTCTAAAGTATTTTTCATAACATCTTGACTTCTGATATATTAAAATAATTATATAGAATGAGAATCAGTAACCCTTACTCAGATTCCTAAGCTAGGTGAATGCAATATTCTTCTGTAAACCTTTCTATACTCCTGCTCTCTCCCTTGACAAACAAGAAAAACTCAGTCATTTACTGTTTTAAGAGAACTGTTTTCCTAGGTGCTCACAATTTATATGGAGGTTTGGTTCCAAAATTAGTCATTATGGAAATAATTGTGAACTCTACTGATTTCTGTTTTGTTGTTGTGCAAGTTGCTAAATCTTCACAGTTTTAAACAATTAAAATTCTAACTTGTAATCATTAAGTGCATGCTATTATCATATAGCTCATATCAGTAGCATTACTGTCAAATATTGGGTATTGAATAGTGGAATAAGCATAGGCTAATCAGAAGATTTCTAGCTACCTTCTGAGGATGAAGAAAGCTCTCACTACAGTGTGAAGGACTAACGGGAAAAGGTTTTATCAAGTTGCATTTCATGTTGCTTTCATGAAACTCATGAGAAGGATTCATCTGGCATAGTTGTTACCTAGTAAATTCCAAGGAAGTTTTATATATATATATATATATATGTATATGTATATAAAAATTTGCTAAGCTCCACAGTCAAATCACTCAAGATGAGTATATAATGAGTCTTTATTTAGAAAACATGAAAAATGTTAAGAAAACAATTACCCAAAGACTTGGAGCATTTGAAATGAAATGGTACAATGATTCCTGTAGTGATCAAAAGAGAACACATCACAAATTAGATAATACAGCTGGTGTGAAAGAGATGGCTATTGATGTCATGTTGTGTTCTTTGGCCTGGTAGAGATTAGCAGACTATTCAAGAATGACTACACAGGATAATATAATGATATGGGCAGTTTAATGATTTGTAATGCAGTATGATGATTTGGAAGACACTATATTCTAACTTTGAAAAGCTAAACAGGATTCTATCAGTTTACCTATGTAATTTATATTTTACAGTCTTCCAACTCTGACTACTTTTGTCAACTTTAGAAGTATCTGGCAATATTTTCGATGTTTTCTCAATACAATTGAGAAAAAGTAAGCTAGCATTGGGAAAAACACATATTACTACAGCAGTCCGGTAGAAATAGTTGATTTGATGATAATTTTCTATTTAGTTATGTTTTAAGGTCTATCAGTCAGGGAATTTTAATCCATTTAAAATACAGTATATGAATTGTGTGTGTATTTTTAATTGTAATAGCACGATCATTTATGTCAAACATCATGATAGTTTCAGTAAATGGTATCAGCATTCTGGATCTCAATTTACTTATAATCACATAAAAAAAATGAAGCAGGCTTATCTGGCATTTCTAATTATTTTCTTTTTTAGTACCCTGTTGACCATTAATTACAGAAATCATAGCTAAATCTTTAATGGAAAACTAGTCTGCTGTTTTTGTTTTATGCTCTACCTGTGGGCGATGCAGTATTATGATTTTTTTTTCTCTTACAGAAAAACAAAACTAGAATAAAGAGTCTCAAAGTGCTGACACATTTCTAACTTAATACACATTTTAAAATACCTAAAACTTCAGATTCCCCTATATGAAAACTGATAACAACAGCCTCTGATATTTTCAAACAGCCAAATAATTCTTTGTGACAGATATCTGTCTCCCTCTGCTCTTAAAAGCATTACAGCGGAGAGAAGACAGAAAGCATCTCTTACCTTCCCTGTAGCAGTGCTATTTTGTGCAGGCAAGAAACTAAGGAGATCATAGTCATGAAATCCTAAGATATTTCTTTTTCTGTGAAAGCAGAAATTAGCATCGAATTCTGACTAATTTGTTTACAGGCTACTTTTTGTGGTAAAGAGTAGTAGGTGTATAAGGTTTAGAAACTATCACTAAATAAAGATTAGCTGATCTGAGTGACTGGCTGTCAAACGCTGGCTATATTAGGTTTCTGAATTTCAATGAATAATCATGTGACTGTAAATTCACCTTTAATTCTGAATGAATTTGAAAAAACAACTAAGTATTGGGTGGAAGCGATAAGCAAAAAAGAGAGACTTCCCTGAAGAGACAAAAGCACAAACTAGTGATATATAACCTGGAAAAGGAAGGTGGGAACGAAGCTTACATGGTGCCTTATGAATGAGTAATATTTTATTAAAAATAATAACAACAAAAAGTACCTTTGGAGAGACTTCGAACTAACAGAGAATAGCAGTGGCTGTTTGTTGCAGGATAGCAGTAGAAAAGCTGGAAAAAACAGGGTTGCCGTGCACGGTCGAAGTTTGTCGAGTAGAAGAAGAGGGGGTTGAAGAGGAGCAGGATCGCCGCAGGGGAAGAATGCCAGTCGACTCAATATGAGTGGTAGAGCAAACTCCGTTTATTAGAAGCACAACACAGGTTTATATAGGGTTAAAGCAGCTGACCATGCGATCATGCAAAAGCAGATTGGTTAAACACCTTGTGCATGCACTGTCCACGCGCCTAAATGCATATTTTTATTGGTTTGACACCTTTTGCGTGAAAACACGTAGGATTCTCTTGTAGTATCTAGTAGCTGGTCTAAACTGGTACAAGCAGGCAGAAGGGGGAATTCCACACTGGGCACAAACACAAGGTTACTGCCGGTCATGTCCCATAGTTCTTAGAGTTCACAGTCTCTGTTCACGGCCTGCCTCAGCCTTCTCTTGACCAAACACTGGGTTGCTTATTTCAAACATGGAATGTCCCTGATCAATCAACCAATCCTCCACAGCTGTTCTTAGAATGAAGGACAACTTATTATTTTACTAATGGGAGAAAATATAATTATCCCAATTTAGAGTGTAATTTGTCACAAATTATTATATAAACCTACTATACAGATAATGTCATTAACGCAAATGAACTGACCTCTCTTCATCATTTGTGAAGAGAAACAGAATTCTCCAGGGATCAGTTAAGAGAAGTGATTTTACAAGCCTATTTTAATGTTAAGTATGCTACTCTAACTGCATCTTTCTCTTCAATGACCATAAGTGAAATGGAGACAATGAACTCAGATGTAGGCATTAAAAATCCCGAAACATCTAATATGTAGCTGTCTGAAGACAAGATGTATGCCAACCCAGTTTATATTACTCATTTGGAGTATTAGAAATGATATAGATCTGCTCCTGGAATCAGCAAAATTAATGAAAAGGAGAAGCTGATTCTAATTAAAAGCCTCATTTACTTTGGACAGCATACTTCACTGATTCCACATATGCACGTGCAGAACTGAGCAAAAATGGCAGAGTTAAAAGAAACTACATTAAATCTATGTTTTCCAGGGTTTGGTTGTTTTTTGTTTGTTTGTTTGTTTGTTTTATTTCTTAGAAAAATATAACATTAAATTCTTATGAAGCAGAAGAATTTGGATTTATATATACCTGTGAAGATGTAGGTCACATGTGAGAATGGTAGTACTTCCAGTTTTTTAAGCTGCCTACTACTTTTGCAAGACACAGTTCAACTGCTTATAGCTCTACCAAATTTCTGCAGTTTGGCTGGACTTTTTCAAGGTGAGTGTAAGACCAGCAGATATTAGTGGCCTCAGAAGAAGGATACCTCTGATGATTTGCCAGAAAACATCTGTGGAATAACCCACAGGGGTGATCACCAAACACATTGCTGTTAGGGTTTGATTTAAGCTCCTGCTGCGCTCATGATTGCCACTATTCTTGTTTGATGGCTTCTGCCCAGGGGATATCACCATGCCAGACAGGTAGTCTTGTGTTCTCTCTGCCTTACTGGCAGACCATGTCTACAAAAACTCAATCTCCATCTAATGATCCGTTGAAGTTAACCAGCTGACCTGCAAAAATCATGGCCTTTTCCGTATTTTTACACTGTACCTTCATACTTGTAATAAAAATCATGGTAAGTGGTGTGGAACTGACAGCCTTTTGCACTTTTCCTTTTTTTTTTTTTTTTTCATTTTGT
>NDXB01019926.1:0-19772 GCA_002631895.1 Agapornis roseicollis | reverse complement strand
TGTTTTTACTTTTTTTTTTTTTTTTTTTTTTTTTTTTTTTTTTTTTTTTTTGTCATTTTGGAAATTTTTATTTGACTTTGGATAGGAAAATGTAAAAGCAGGAGAAAAAGAAAAAAAAAACCAAAACAGAATTTCCTGGAATACTGGTTTTCTAGTGATTTCCTTCGTTACACAGAAAATAAAAATTGTATGAATTATTGCAATTTACTTTCCACTCTTCTCTTTTCCCCCTCTTCTTTCATTTTTACAGAATCACAAAGTTACAGAGTGATTGAGTTTGGAAGGGTCCACTGGAGGTGATCTCGTCCAATCTCCCTGCTCAAGCTGGGCCACCTACAAGACATTACTCAGGATAGTGTCCAAACAGCTCTTGAATATCTTCAGGGAAGTAGACTCTACAACCTCTCCAGACAACCTATTCAAATGCTCAGTCACTCTCATGGTAAAGAATTTCTTCCTCATGTTCACATGGAATTTCCTGTGTTTCAGTTTATGCCCGTTGCCTCTCATCCCATGGCCTGGTACTCTGATATAGTAAAAAATGTCCTGGCCCATGGCAGATGGGATTGGATTAGGTGATCTTCACAGTTCCAACCCAAACCTTTCTGTAATTCTGTGATTCTGCAATTATTTCACAAGTCTTTTAACTTGTCATTACCTTTAACCATGGTCAGTTCTGCTTCTGCATGATTTAAAGCAGCTTACTTTTTTGTTAGTGACTTAAACCTTATGCCTTAATAATCGATTTTCTTCTTTTATGAAACTTGAGATAGTAATTTTTCTTTCTTTCTTTCCTCCTTTTCATGCCAACCCATAGGTAATCCGATACTAAACACCAGTTCTGATTCACTGGGCCTTGTACACAATTCTCATTCAAATGGATGGACTCTACAGCAAGAGATTTACCTATACCTTGAATACATTTAAATAATAGTGACTGATGGACTGGAAGCCCTGAGTTTAACTGGGGTTTTGACTGTCAGATTTTCCTACTTGTTTAATTCAGGTACCCAGTGATTTACGTATCACAAGGGTTTGCCCAGCTGAAAGGGCATTGTAGATTTCCTGAAGGTGATTCTGTTTTGCATGCCTTACACTTCTGGGGAATTGCTTACATTGAAATATCCGTGACCATCTTGATACGAATAAGTAATATTTTCTTTATTCATGAGTGAAGTAACATTATTTAAACTTGAATGTAATTTAATGAAAGTACATGTATTTACACTAAAGAAACAAATTTATTTCTCCAGAATAATTACCTATTACTGTCTGTGTTTTGGGAAAATTAGACTCTGAGAAATAAATGTTTTGGATCAAAACAGGCACACTCAAAAATGACATCAATATAATCTGAATTATCCATAGACAAGTTGAAACTGTAAAAGTTTTTAAGCTTCTGAGCTACAGGTTTTCCTTTATGGACAGCTATTATACAGTAACTGCACAAGAGACAACATGATATTATTTCGAAGACTAATCTTGGCAGATCCTCAGCATTCAGATTATTTGTTTCAAATGTAACAGTACATGTGGTTTGTTATGCAATACTTTTATTGGTGGATTGTCTTTCATTTTATTGAAAATACACATATACATACACACAATTAGAGTTTTGAAAATGTAATTATTTGAAATAATTTAATTGAAAGAATAAAAATTTGAAAATTTTTATGCACATACATAAAAAAGACCTCACCAACTGAATCATAGAATCATAGGATAGTCAGGGTTGGAAAGGACCTTAAGGTCATCTAGTTACAACTGCCCTTCCATGGGCAGGGACATCTCACACTAAACAATGTCACCCAAGGTTCTGTCCAACCTGGCCTTGAACACTGCCAAGGATGGAGCATTCACAGCTTCCCTGGGTAATCCATTCCGGTGCCTCACCACCTTTACAGTAAAGAACTTCTTCCTTATATCCAGTCTAAACTTCCCCTATTTGAGTTTGAGCTCATTACCCCTTGTCCTGTCACTACAGTCCCTAATGAAGAGTCCTTCCCCAGCATCCTTGAAGGCCCCCTTCAGATACTGGAAGGCTACTACAAGGCCTTCTCTTCAGGCTAAACAGTCCCAACTTTCTCAGCCTGTCTTTGTATGACAGATGCTCCAGTCCCCTGATCATCCTTGTGGCCCTCCTATGGACTCATTCCAACAGTTCTATGTCCTTTTTATGTTGAGGATACCAGAACTGCACACAGTACTCCAAGTGAGGTCTCACGAGAGCAGAGTAGAGGGTGAGGAGAGCAAAGTAGAGGGGAGGGATCACCTCTTCCAACTTGCTGGTCATGCTTCTTTTGATTCAGCCCAGGATACAGTTGGCTGCCAGCTCATGTTAAGTTTCTCATCGACCTGGTAAGCTAAAAAATATTAATCATAAAAGTTGGTTCACTTAAATGAGAATAGCAGTCTTTTAAGACATCATAGAACAGTATTTAATCCTGCATTTACATGAAATTTTTAAAACATTCAATTAGTTCTAACCGTATGTCATTATATCAGAACACAACAGACATACAAATTCAGTCAGTACATACACAGATAACTACAAGCATATTACAGCAATGCAGACATAACAATAGCAGTTATGTTATGGGCTATTGTATTAAGGATAATAAAGCTTCTCATTCCATTAAAGTCCATACAACAACACACACCTTCAATATCATTATGAAAGGTGTTCCAAAATTAGTCATTTTAGGGTGATGCCTAATTATTACACATCTAAATTTAATTATTAAATAGAGCAATCAGGGCAAGTAGCCATTTTTTACTTTTTGTATTTTATAGTTAAATACTTATTTTCATCTGTAGATGCTATTGGTGATGTAGAAAAAAACAAATATGGTGCTATGATGTTGCTTATATCTTTAGATGTTTCATACCTCTAGAACAAATGTTTTTAAACATAGAAAGTTCAAGCAATGCCAGTAGTTTCAAATGTTCCTTTTAGACCTCTCCAACCTATATTATGTTAAAATAATCTTACTCAGCTAAAAATGCTTAATAGCAAATCAAGCAATAGAACCAGCATACCCATATTTCTGTTGTAGGTATTTGATCAGATAACAGCCTAGATAGTGTGTGTTACCACAACCTCAAATTCAATTCAATCTACAGAACATGCATAACAAATAAATAATAATTCATCCAGTTTATCATATGGTTCAATTAGCAGCATTCAAAATATTTGCTGTTTTTTAATAACATGTCAATATAGGGAAGTTTGTGCAAAGGAAATAATAAATCCTGTTACAAATTTCGTGTTTGAATTTCCTTAGACTACTTGTAATAGTCTAAATGAAAGGAACAAATTTAATTTAACTTAATGAAAATAACAATGTCTGATACCATTTTGCAAAATTCTTCTCTAAAGGATTTAGGCCTCAGCTACTGAACTGTGACTCTTGAGACACATCACTAAAAATGGGATGATGGCCCAATTAGATAGCTTTCATTTAATTATTTTGAAAATTTTATAACAACCTTGAAGACAATTAGAAATGTCTAACAGTATTCCATAAATCTTCTGCCTCACAGCACATTATTTTCCCAAAATAGCTTAAGGTGACAACAATTACAGTGCCCTATGTCCAGGTAAAACATTTTCTACTGAACAATTCTGTAAGTAATTTTAGTGAAATAACAATGGAACAATAAACACCCCTGTACCCACCTCTTGGTCCTTATCTTATCATGTGGAGCCCCTCAAATTATTGTAGTGCCCAACCACAGCATATTGCTGTATTATGTTTTGTATTGTACACCTATTCAAATCTGCCTTAATTTCATCTTGGTTTTTAATTATAACAAACTATTTTTTTTTCACATGTTCTGTAGCAGTTGCTAATTTCTTCATCTTCAGAAAAAATATCAAATTTCAGTTTCATCTTTTAAATAAGCTGATATATAGTACTTTCTGTAACAATTTCTTCTCCAGCTGCCAAAGAAGCCAGACTGGTAAAGAGAGAGAATACATGCAGGAAAATGGGATAAATAATCTGAGAGATGAGGACACATTTAGAGGATTTGGGAATTTATTTGCTTACTTCACTTTCTAGAGCATGATCAAACTAGTTCTGTGAAAAAAAAATAAGAAAACTCATTTTTGAAATACATTAATGGAATTTTGGAGGCAGTGTGCCAGAAGAAGCAATATCTTCCATTAAAGCTGTATTAACTGAAAAAAAATAGACAACATTTTTTTCTATTTGGTTCCAAATTGCTTCATGAGCCAGTGCAATGTAGTTCCTGTAAGAAATAAAAAAAAAAAAAGCCAACACATTTTTTTAAAATGGGAAAGTTAGGCCAGCTCTTCAGTATTGCTCATTCATAAGTTATCGAAGTCTGTGAAACTTTTCTTGTGAGTGTTACAAGATCCTAGGCTTTGTATTGTCACTTCTACTTCAGAGAAACTTCCTTCCTCATGATCAGAATAATGCAAATTAAAGACAGGAAATGTGTGAGCACACCTGAAGAGCAGTCAGCAACCAAGCTTTAGCCATCTGAAATGGATAAAATATGGCTGAACTTTCAGATTTGGAAGAGGCAAAGTAGATGGCAAGGCAAGAAGAGTATACAGAGCATTTGAGGAAGAGAAGTTAGAAACAAGGGCTAAGATGAGGATGGACCTTATTTTTTTATTTTTTAAAGTAAAGTTGAGGTATAAGAGTATGATCAGAAAATGATGTACAATTGAAAGATATTTGAGGTTTGCTTATTAAATGGAAGAATTTACAGATTCAAACAACAATATAAAATATGTATCACCACAAGATCTCATGTTTTTGAAGCAATCGGCGGAGCTCCACATTTCTGAAGGACAAATAGGCAGTGTTCTTAGTATGCAAGATAGATTACAGGCAAGCCACAAAGACCTTCTCTTTTCCAGAGACAAAGCCTGAAGGTGAGTTAATGTCTTTGTGTTGACTGTGAGGTTGTGGAGAAAGTCCCAAAGTAAATTAAAATAAGTTGGCTTTTTCCCCTTAATTTTTTTCTTTAAAACTCATAAATTGATAATTCTCTGCTAGTTCTAGACATTTCATTTTTTAAAATGTCTGGGAATATTCATTGTGTCCTTTCAAGGCTCTACATATTTTGCCAAATACTTGAATTCAAAAGCAAATATTATCTGGTTGTAGGCTAAGTTAAGAGCTGCAGATTTTGGCATGTAATAAAGCTTAATGATGCATTTAAACTGAAAAATATATAAAATATATTTTTATTTATTTTCCTTCTAAAAAAATATTGTGACATTTTCAGATACATTTCATTTGGGTCACACTGTCTTCAAATCCATTTGACAGATTACAGCCCAAGGGCAAAAGTAAGGTGGTAGGAAATTATGAGCAAACTTTTTTTTCTGATAGTGCCCATGCTTGCTGTTATAGAAAACATCAAATCTCAACAATCTTCGCAATTAAGTCAGTCTTTTTTTTTTTTTTTCTTAGTCTTCAACTAGTTTTGCTATGCTTCAGCTCTAGGCTGATGTATACAAAGCTTATGTCTACAACTCAGCCAGTTATCCTTTTAGAGATAGAANAAACTTTAAATATCAACAATCTGCGCAATTAATTCATTTTTTTTTTTTTTTTTTTCTTAGTCTTCAACTAGTTTTGCTATGCTTCAGCTCTAGGCTGATGTATACAAAGCTTATGTCTACAACTCAGCCAGTTATCCTTTTAGAGATAGAAGATTGAAACAACCTAAGGGTGACTTAGACTCTTTCAGATGACTAAGGAGAGATGATTTGGCTCTGCAGATGCTGATCATTCTCCCCAGACCCAGAAAAAGCCTGGAGTGACTATCTCAAACATAGATGCCCAGCTGAATGACTGGAAACCAAGGCAGACTAATCCTACCCTTATTTTGTGGCAGCTGCCAGAAGTCTTAACATCTACATAGCTCAGTGAATAATTTCAGATAGGGAAAGCATTGAATTAACTTAATCTGCCTCTCATTTCTAATCATAAACAGGTTTTTTATGTTTTACTTTTTTTTTTTTTTTTTAAGAAAAAGAAATAAATATTCCTTATTCTCTATATATGCTATATAACTTTCCAGTGTATAAAACTGAGATGTACGGGCTAATTTTCAGTGGACATTGAGGCTGAGGTCANTTTTTTCTTTTTTTTTTTTTTTTAAGAAAAAGAAATAAATATTCCTTATTCTCTATATATGCTATATAACTTTCCAGTGTATAAAACTGAGATGTACGGGTTAATTTTCAGTGGACATTGAGGCTGAGGTCAGTTTGTGGTACTGATTTACTGATTTTGTCTCAAAATTCAGGTGGGATTTTTACATTCATTTTCTGGATGTAATGTAATTCTGCAGAATACTCTTTGAAGACTAACAAAAAATATCAGTTGAAACACATGCAAAGTGTTCTGTTATTTGCAATAGAAAGGAGGAAGGCAGCCCTTCCATTTCAAAGAATTTGACCACTGTGATTATTCTTACCATTTCACAATTATTGAATAATTTGATTTTGTCATTACCAAGCAATAATGCTCAAGGTAGCCTGTGTAAGTTATCTTTCAGCCCATGGAGGACCCCACACTAGAGCAGGCGGATGCCCAAAGGAGGCTGTGACCTTATGGGAAACTCGTGTTGGAGCAGGCTCCTGGCAGGACCTGTGGCTCCATAGAGAGAGGAGCCCACAGTGGAACAGGTTTGCTACAGGACTTGTGACCCCGTGGGGGACCGACACTGCAGCAGTCTGTTCCTGAAGGACTGCACCCAATGGAAGGGACCCACACTGGATCAAGGGAAGAGTGTGAGGAGTCCTGCTGAGGAGGAAGAAACAGCAGAAACAGCACTTGAACTGATCACAGCCCCCATTTCTTGTCCCACTGTGCCACTGGGGAGGAGGAGGTAGAGAAACGTGGTGTGAAGTTGAGCCCAGGAAGAAGGGAGGGATGGGGGGAAGGTGGTTTTAAATTTTATTTCTTATTATCCTATTCTGATTTGATTGGCAATAAATTAAATCAAGTTCCCCACGCTGAGTCTGTTTTGTCTGTAGCAGTAATAATCTCTCTATGTCCTTTATCATGACCCACAAGCCTGTCCAGTTGAGTAAGGGGAGTGAAAGATCAGCTTTGCTGGGTTCCTGGCATCCAGTGAGGGTCAACGCACTACAATATATTTTATATATTTTTTTCATATATATATATATATATATTCCTCTCCAAGGTTCTTATTTTCTCACTTCTTTATGTTTTATTCACTTTTTCTGTCTGTTGAAATATTAGAGAAACTCCTTCAAATATTTTCACAGGTTTGTTGAGCTCATTTTCACTAAACAGAGGTCTTTCACACCAGTTCAGAATTTGGCCACATGCCATGTAATTTAATAGAACAATTTTGATTTACATCCATTTTAGATCTTGCTCCAGATATTGTCTTGTACATAAATTTTTAGTAGATAAATCATTTTCAGTGGACTAGTAAGATATATTTAGGAATACTATTAAGTAAATGAACTAATGCTGCAAAACCTAAAATAAGAAGTGAAATAAGCAGCACTACTTAGCTTGTCAAAATAAATATTGACCTCAAAATTAAATAAAAAATTTGGGATATTTTGCACATATATAAGCATATATGTTATATTACATTGGTTTTGTTCATTTTTTGGAGAAAAATATACAATTTATTAGCCAAAGTTCTTTTACAGAGTTTATCTTAAGAATCTATTTGACTGCTTTTATTTGTTAATGAAATATTAGTATTGAACTCTCGAGTATTTTCAATGACTTATGTGGTTATTGTTGTCAGCATCAACTTTATTCCTGAGGACTGATGCTGTGATATATTATTCCCTATTTCCTCTGGAGTTTTGATAAATGTTAAGGGAGTATTGCAGGAAGAAACTGCAATTATTTCTCAGGAAGAAAAAGTGACTATGTAGATGGTCCATATATTTATACTGTACTCTTAAGTCAGCAGTATTTCTGGGTCAAACTCAGTGACATACATGTATTGAATTGCTTGAAAGCCTCTGCAGTTATACTTGTTTTCATTTCAGGCTTTTACCATTTGAAACACTTGAAGACAAGTCTCTTCAATTTTATTTTATTTTATTTTTAATTTTTATTTTTTTTATTATTTGTTCTATTCTTGACACTTCCCATGGATAGAGGCAACTTTATTTAAAGTACTAAATAAGCACTTATAATCAACTCTCAAAGTGAGAATAAGAGAAATGTAGGTCTTGAAAGGACATGAGAAACCACTCTCTATTCAGTGCAATTCTGTACTGAAATGGGATCAGGTGCACTGATATTGTCTCTGACAAGAGTCTGTCTAACTTGTTCTGAAAAGGCTCCAATAAAAGAGATTCTACACTGTCCCTAAGAACATTGTTCTAGTGCTTTACAATACCCATACGGCAGTAAAAATTATATGAGAAAAATGTCATCACTGAAAAGGATATGGAACATGAAAGCTCTTTCAAGGAGCAAAGTAACTTCACCCAGTAGATATTCAATAGCTTAAGCCATAAAGTGAAAAACAAACAAACAAACAAAAAAAAACCCAAACCAAACCAACAAACAAAAAAAAAAACCCAAACAAAAAACAAGCCCAGAAAACCCCTCCAGCCTTATTGAAATGAGATATAAAAAGGAGTGTACAACAAAAATGTAACTCTGCAGGAGACAGCTTGGCAAGGAAGACAAGATAAATATATGCAATTGTACTTTGACCAGAAATAGTGAAGTCAAGTTCTTATAACTAATTTTTCATCTGAAATATCAGCTTTACAACTGCAGAGTGTCCCTTTAACTCAGAGGCACTGTTTCAGTGTTGAATCAGAGGGGAAAATATTGCCTACTAAATCACTGGTACTATTTCTTGTACCATCGAGCTTTTTCTTGGAAGCTTTCCACTTGAGCTGACCTCAAGCTCTCTAAGCAACTAAGAACAGTCAGCATCACAGTAACAGCCCATGTAAGTAGAGGCTTTTTGAAGACAAATT
Organism: Agapornis roseicollis; assembly: GCA_002631895.1. Taxonomy (NCBI): domain Eukaryota; kingdom Metazoa; phylum Chordata; class Aves; order Psittaciformes; family Psittacidae; genus Agapornis; species Agapornis roseicollis. Next base: position 10,789 of record NDXB01019926.1, on the reverse strand, counting down.
CACAGAAATTGCACCCATTAACAGCAATTAACTATTTGTTAACAGTTCCTGATATTGTATTGGTACAGCAGCAAAAATATTTGGAGGTTATTGGGTTGTGCCTTTCACTTACTGCTGGGAATTGAGATAAAATTCAAAATCAAGGTAGAGCAACTTTCTTATATCTCCTTTCCAGATAGGTACAATACATATTGAAGACAATAACAGATGACTTGCTAATTGACCTGGAGATTTAGGAACGGATCCAGATAGACTATGGTGAGATAACTTTGGGATATTGAAAGTAACAGCTTATACTAAGGAAAATTATAAATTTCTTGTAAAAATTGTATTATAGTGTATGCTTTGAAACAACATAAATATCCATAGCATTCTCCACCTTCCTTTGCATTACTGTCCTGGGTTCAGCAGTAGCAGTCATTTTTCTCCTTCTTAGTAGCTGGTACAGTGCTGTGTTTTTGACTTTCAGCCTGGGAACGGTGCTGATAACACCGATATTTTTAGTCCCTGCTTAATAATGTTTAGTCTGACCAAGAAATTTCTGAGTCTCATGCTCTGCCAGAGAGGAGGGGAAGCTGGGAGGAAGCACAGACAGGACACTTGACCCAAACTAGCCAAAGAGGTATTCAAACCACATCACATCATTCCCACTATAAAAACTGGGGGCAGTTACCCGGAGGGGCTTGATCACTGCAGGGGTCTGTCTGGGTATCGGTTGGCAGGTGGTAAACAGTTGTATTCGCTTCCCTTGTTATTTCCCTCATCATTATTATATTGGTGGTAGCAGAAGTGGTTTGTGTTATATATCAGTTACTGGACTGTTCTTATCTGAACCTGTGGGAGTTTCATTCTTTCGATTTGCCTCCCTATCCCTCCAGGAGAGGGGGGAGGAAGGAGGGAGTAAGTGAATGGCTGTGTGGTTTCTGGGTTGTCAGTTGGGCTCTAAACCATAACAGTTACACAGGTGGTATGTCCTTTCAACAGACACAAAAAGAAAAATGAACATATTGTAAATTTGAATGCAGTTTGGTTTGAAGAGTTGTTATATTTAAAGACAAATTTCTTATCTATCACATTTCCAGTTTATATATTTGACATCCCCTGTCACTATGAAACTGATCTACTGATGTAATAATAAAGTATGGGCAAAATTTATTGTAGGGCATTAAAGGAGATTAAGATTCCCCTTTGAGTCAACATGAGGACAGTTTTCAGTTTCACGGTATTTAGATGAGAATACCAGTATTTTTCTGACTACTGTTATATATTGCAGAGGCTACAGAGATTGAAATGTATTAAAAAAATTGACTGACTCAAACATTCTAGTTTAAGGATTAGCACCTATATTTAAACTTTTCAATACTGGCTTTACAGGTTTAAATCTCAAACAATAAATCTTTGTTGTTCTTTGCTTTTTGAGCACAGTACACCCCAATTCCCTTCAATTCTTTCACTGTTATCCCTTCATGTGTGGAATTCTGCTGGCTGAGATGCTTCAGACTCCAAACCTCAGCAGCCACAGATAACTCCACAGCTTAACCACATTTATTCTTTCCAACAGTTTCCATTTCTGAATGGTTTTTTTGTTTGTTTGTTTGTTTTTGTTTGGGTTTTTTTTTATAATTTGCCTGTTCAGGATGTCATGGAATAAGACAGAATCTGCTCTGCTAGGCCATTCTGATCTTGTCACACTTCATTCAATAGGAGTTTATTTGCTGCTGTTAAGTCTATTAAGAATGAACTGTACTTAACAAAGTGTGACAATATGCCTATGATGCTTGTTTCCCACTTTTTCATCTATGGCAGTTATGTATTGAAAAAGTTTTCACAATATCAGTCCTATGATATTTCTCCTCCATTTTTCATCATACATAAATATGAATATAGTTTTGGCAGTTTTAAACTTAATAAATACTATTCTATATTCATTAGGTGTCAATAGTAGAGTTGCTATTGGAAAAGAATCAACACAATGAATTTTCTCACTGGGTATCATATTCAAAAATAAGATAATTTCAAATAAATGAGAAAAGATGCCATTTCCCTTCAATGTCCCAACCTTTATATCAATAAAAATATGTCCCTGAAAAAAAATATTCAGATTGTTCTTGAGATACAACCCTAACTATTCTATGATTCTATGATATTGTATTTTCACTTTCAAGTTTTACCCTTTCAGTTTGCATCCTTTTGTTGAAAATCAAATCATAATCTGGTTTATACTGCTTAGCTTATTTTACCTAAAATAACCATATTTTAAGGAGTTTCTGTTCTAATTTCATTTGATGAATTTATCTGGACTTCAAATTCTGTATCACTTGGATTATTCCCTCTGAGGATGAATAATTATTCATTGCTATGTAAATTCAAGTGCATGGCATTTGTGTCTTCTATATTCCTTTGAAGATGAAATATCTTAAAAAGCCTAGAAGAAAGTAAATCATCTCAATTAGATTTCATAGTTCTTTTCTTGCTTCCTTCATTAAGACAGGACAAGTGAGATATGAAGTCTGTAGACATTATTTTTTTTTTTTATGGTATATTAATGTAGTATTTTTTTTTTTTAGACTATTGAAAAATTGTGCCTTGAATTGTGATTTACACTGCCAAGATAATGCAACAAAAGTACTTTTATAATCAAAGCAGAAAGAATACCTCATAAAGCTTTCGGAAAGAACAATGAAGGAGCTTAACTCTTCTTATCTTACTAGGGAAAGTAAATGCCTCTGCATGTTTAAGATCAGATTAATACTTAGCAGAAAGTTGCAGACCACATCAGGATTTAGGACTGTATACATGAGTACACCTTTACATTTTTCATCTGCTCAGGATGGACTGAGGAATGTAAGACATTCTTGAATCCCTTTAAGCCATAAAGACCATGCTGTGTGTCTGATTTAATTTGGAAATAATAGATCTCTCCATGGAAGAAGGAAAGAAAGCAATTCCTGGCATCTTGAGGCTTCTTGTCACCAAAAAAAGGGTACATTATAAGCTTAAGAGAGGGCTCTCTGAAAAGACCAAAGGGTGTATGTTCTTTGACTATCCCTTGCTTGAATGTTCATTTTTTCCCCACCTTTCCTCTGAAAGTACCATAGCACACTTAACTTTTTCCCACTAGCAAATCTCTCATACATTCAGGAACATGTGCCCATATTGTTTTTCTCTCTTTTTTTGTATCTTTCTAGTCCCATAAACATTTTTACTTTCATTAGTTTTCAATGGGCTTCCTACTTTTTTCTGATCCACCCTTGCCATGTTCATCTTGCCAGAAAAGCAAGAGGTGGGGTTCTCCATCAAAAGGAAGTGGCATGCTTCTACGCAAAAGTTGTAAGTTTGTAGAAAATGTCATCTTTTTATAATTTGAGTCTGTATTGACAGCTGTGATCCATCTAGATTAGCTGTGATCCATCTAGATTAAACCAACTTCATTCAGAATTGGAATGTCCTTGGTAATTGGTTTCGAATTTAGGCTACTCTCTACCTGGAAGATGGGAATGTTTAATCACTCATCCTCTGTTCTGTTTATTAGGTGTTTCACAAGATAGGTATTCACCTGATTGTGTATCTGATGAATGTTGTACTCTAGTGTCAGCTTTTTGATTCCTCCAGACTTATGTGGTTGGAAGAGTACTGTGTCAATCAACATGATCCTGACCATACTTGTCAGTTTTCATCACAAATTTTATCAGGGCTTTAATTCAGATTCTGCACATGACCTTTCATTTTCAGTGACAGTAATGTTGGCTTTAAGAAAGTTTTAGTACTTTAGCTTGTGTTCTGTCTAGGACACTAAAAGTTTTAGGAGACTGTAAGAGAACTGTCAGTTTTAGAATGTGATTCATCTGATAAAATATGGATGTCTAATCTAGGATGAAATCAATGGCTCTCTAAAAGTTGCTCCTTCACTTTCCATTGACTATAAAAAGAACTGAAGGTGACTAGTTCAGTTGTAGATGTTTGTCTTGTAAATGTCCATATTCAGCCAAATAAATTCACAGAAGTGAAGACTGTATGCATTTGAGAAAGTGATTCAGTTTTTGTAGTGTCAAATGCCATCTGAATGCTGCAGGTGCGTGAAATCAGTTGGTATTTGTGTTTTGGAGTGCTACAGCTCTTGGATTATTTCTTTACCAAAATAATTCAAAAATTGTAGCAGAAATCCAAGGAATAAGTTGCCAAAACCAACTGTTAATTGTGAGGAACCAGTCAACTTCCTCCTCTATGCCTTTCTGTCTCCATTATTCTTGCATTTATTTCAGCACTGACTCGTCCCTTCCTGACTACAATATGGTTCAACTTCAATGTGACATCAAGAGAACTTTAAAACACCAGCAAGTTTAAAACAAAAAGAACTTCTTCACCCAACACATAATTAAGCTGTCAGATTTATTACCACATAATGTTGGAGAGGCCAAAACCAAAACCAGGTTCAGCTCCCCCCCCCCCCCCCCCAAGAAAAAAAATAAAAAAAAAAAAAGCTAAAAACTTAAAGGGGTTCAAGCAACACAGTTCATTAAATATTATTAGACATATTGATGTGGATGATATATTGATGGTGTGGAGAATTTGTGGCTCCAAAATCATGTTGATCTAGTTTGTTAAATGCTGGGAGAACTATCAGCTGCATTGGGATTTTTGGTTTTGTTTTTGATTTTTTTGATTTTGTTGCCTTTATTTTTACTCTGGCCATTTTTTCTATTTAATTTCTAAGGAGAGTGCTTCATCTGAGAGTCCTGTCAAATTCAAAGCCTTTCGCAAATGAGGGTGGTAGGAAAGTGAGATCCAAGTGCAATAGATGGGAAAAAAATAAAATGAGATCAAGACGAGGTCAGAGGTTCAAAAACTATCAGGGACTTGAAGCAGAGCACTCTCATAATTCAAGTGATATTGAAAGGGGTTTAGAGGACAGTGTACACTGTCCCATTTAAAGGACACCAGGCACAGTTGATACAAGTTCACAAAAAAGTCTTGTCCAACTAGTTTGATATCCTTCTACAATAAGGTCACCTGCTTAGTGGATGACCAGACAAGAAGTGAATTTTTTTCTGGATTTTAGTAAGACTTCTGATGCTGTTCATCACAGTAGACTCTGGACAAGCTGCCCAACTGTGGGATGAGCAGGTACATGCTGCACTGGATGAAGAACTGTGTAAACTGCGGGCTCAAATACTTCTAGCGAATGGGGCCACATCTTGCTGAAGACCAGCAGTGTTCCTCAGGGTTCAATTCTAAGGCCAGTTCTGTTCTTATATTTATTAACGATATACGTGCAGGAGTAGAATGCATCATTAGTAAGTTTGTTGATACTAAACTAGGAGATGCTGTTGAACCTCTTGAGGGACAAGATGCCTTGCAGAGGATTCAAGGTATAGATAGATTGGGGTACTGGACTATGATTAATGGGATGAAATTAATAAGTTGAAATGCCAGATTTTGCACTTAAGATGGAATAATGCCAGACACAAGTATAACATGGGAGAGGTGTGGCTGGAGAGCAGCCCTACAAAGAAAGATCTGGAGATGCTGGCTGACAGCAAGCTCAACAGGAGTCAGCAGTGTATCCTAGCAGCCAAGAAGGAAAACTGCATCCTATGGTGCATAAAACACAGCACAACAAGCAGGTCAAAAGGTATTATCCCGTCATATTCAGTGTTGGTGTGGATTCACCTTGAGTACTATGGGCAGTTCTGGGTCCCACTATTTAAGAAAGATGTTGAGGTACTCAAGTGCATCCAGAAGAAGGCAACAAAATGTGAAAGGGCTGGAAGGAATGTCCTATAAGAAGCAGATAAGAACTTTGGGCTTTTCTAGTTTGGAGAAAAGGAGGCTCAGGGGTGACCTCGTTGCTCTCTATATTTTTCTGAAGAGGGAAAGTAGAGAGGGAGATGCTGATGTCTTTTCCTTGGTATCCAGTGGCTGGACACATGGGAAAGCTAAAAACTGCAATAGGGGTGGTTTAGTAAGAAGACAACTAATGAGAAAGTTTCTTATGCTTGTGAGGCCTCAGAAACAAAGATATAAAAGGAAAAGTAGCAGAATCTGGATGGGCCAGAAAAAAGGAAGCTTATAGAAGCAAGGAAGTGAGGACAGGTGGCCTGGGAAGAGTACAGGGACATTGTCTAGTAAGCTAGGGACCAGATCAGGAAAGCTAAGATCCAGTTATAATTGAGTCTGGTCAGGGATGTCAACGATAGCAGGAAAGGTGTATATAGGCATGTAGCAAACAAAAGACAGACTAGGGAGAATGTGGGCCCCCCACTGAAGGAAACAGGAGAATTTGGGACCCTCAATTTGGAGAAGGCTGAGGTTCTCAATGACTTCTGTGCCCCAGTCTTCACCAGCAGGTGCGCTGCCCATGCCAGTCAGGTCTTGGAAGGCAGATGCAGCAACTGTGATGATGAAGACCTTAGTCCCACAGCAGAAGAGCATCAGGTTTGAGACCATGTTAAGAATCTGAATGTGCACAAGTCCATGGGGCCTGATGAAATCCATCCAAGGGTCCTGAAGGAGCTGGTGAATGAAGTTGGTAAGCCACTGTCCATCATATTTGAAAAATTATGGCAGTCAGGTGAAGTTCCAACAACTGGAAAGAGTGAAATATAACCCCTATTTTCAGGAAGGAGAAAATGGATGACCCAGGAAACTGCAGAGCAGTCAGTCTCACCTCTGTGTCTGGAAAAATTTTGAAGCAGATTCTGCTTGAAAGCATGCTAAGGCACATGAAGACTAATGAGGTGGTTAGTGACAGCCAACATGGCTTCACGAAGGAGAAATCGTGGAGTATGGACCAACATGTTTCAGTCTAGGTTACCTGTACTGTACATAAGTCTCTGCAGGTTGTGACCTGACTGCTACCGTGAAACAGGCTCTTCCTCTTCCAGTCAGTAACCAACACCACCTGAAAACTACTACTCTGAAGATTTACAAAATATTTACTCTATAGTTTGGGTTGCCTTGGGAAATGTTTCATGTCCTGCCCTTACATTTTAATCCAGCCAGTCTGAAAGAGAATGAAAGACAGACACCAAGAGTGGTGGGTCTGTCCCATAAGCACATGATGCTTTGGGCAAAACAGAGCCAGGGATCTGTCTTGTCACCTCTTTACAGACGCTATCCAAGGATCTAAACATATGAATTAGGAGGAGCTTAAAATGGGAAGGAAGATTCTGAATAAAATGGATACAGGTGTCTATCGTGTTGGTAGGATATGAAAAGAAGGTGGTTGAGTAGTAGAAGCAGATTTCAAGAGGACTTTTTTTCTAATACAAGGAGAGGACAATGGAATTCTACTTTGTGATAGTTCTGTCATTCCAAACTGAATTTTGTGACACAATCCTTAAGCTAAAATGATTAGGTTGGTCTGAGTGGTCTACTCACCCAATATGTTTTGTTTGTTTTAACTTCCTGCTCTCTAATTTTGCTGACCATTACCAGGACTAAAAAAAAAAAATGTTATAAAAAAAGAACTAACCACAAAAACTGTTACTTGGTGCTAGAGTTCATCACAATGTTGTAGGAGGTCATCTCTTTCACACCTTCTGAGGATANAATATGTTTTTTTTGTTTTAAATTCCTGCTCTCTAATTTTGCCTACCAATACCAGGACTAAAAAAAAAAAAAAAAACCCAAACAAAACTGGCAAAGCTGGAAAATGTTTACTAACTTAATTTTATATGGTACTGTCAGAATTTCTTAGAGATGCCTAGTTTGACACCTTCACAGAAAAGCATAGTAGTGCTATTAGCAAGAGGCTTTGCATTGTTTTTTTTGTTTATGTGAAAAATGTTCACCTCTCGTATGTACTGGAAGACTTACTAGCGTCAGTACTGCCAAATCCTACTGGGGAAGAAAGCAGAACAAATATAATTTTTCAAAAGGTAATGAGACCCAATTAACAAAGTTGCTAAACTGCCACTAGCAAGCCAAAATAAAAATCCTAGAGAAATTGATTTAGTGCCAGTGCTCCTATCCGCTGTTGACTGGTTTGTACTTTGGTCTTGTCATTGACTTCTGTGCCATAATTCAATTATAGAAGTTCATTCTTTCTGGATAGCGCCATCCTTGGAACAACATATTAATACATCATCGGCTGTTGATAATCACTAATGATGAATCACACTAATGTACTCTTAGTTCTGTCACACAGGTGGCTTTGCAGATTAATTTAATCAGAGCAAAGACCTGTGACAATGATGGATTACTCAAAGGATAATTTTCATAAGAATGGGTCTTACATCATTTTACATTTAAATAGTATTTTATTTATCTAAATCTTAATTAACGTAACTTCAAATAATATAGCTGGCTGACCAAAGAAAGTGTTCCTGGAAAATCTGACCAAACATGTAATACATCAGGGCAAGACACACATAGCTAAGATAAAAAATGGCCTCAACACTGTCAAAGCTATAATTATGAACACAGTGAATTGCAAAATTTCTTACAGGTATTGTATCATTGAAGGAAGTCTTTGTTAAAACTATGTAAAAATAGTGCAAAAAAATTAAATCAAACCTGGCTTTCATTAACTAAAAATGCAAAAGAAGGCAAAAACCTGTAATACATATTAACAAACAAACAAAAAACCTGCAAACAAATAAAAAAAAAAAAACAAACAAAACCCTAGTGAAATACCATTAATTCACCATTAAAATTTTCGTTATTTTTTTAAACTCAAACAGCTGTGATTCCTTGAGGAAATTTCAGAAAAGTAAAGAAAATTAATTCCTTTTGTGATCTGTGATCTTTTCCTTACGTTTCCTATGTATCATATGAAAGAATGGAATTAATTATTTTTTTTTTTTTTTTTAGAAGCATGCTATTTTATTTGCTTTTTTTTTTTTTTTGAGAAGCATGCTATTTTATTTGCTTTTTTTTTTTTTTTGAGAAGCATGCTATTTTATTTGCTTTTTTTTTTTTTTTGAGAAGCATGCTATTTTATTTGCTTTTTTTTTTTTTTTTGAGAAGCATGCTATTTTATGGGCTCATTTTCTATTAGCTTCTTTTTCCATGCACCCATCCTTTGATCTTCAAGAGGACTCATTAACTTTAATCTCCCCATCTTTCCCACACAGATGTTAGTTTTTCTGAACTCCATTATCACTGTACAAAGAGTCCATGGTACATCCACAGCATAAATGTGCGCAGTTCTGGTCATCCTCTCTTCAAAGAGAAAACTAGAAAAAGAATGGTAAAAGAAGGTCAGCTTTATGATAACTTCTGTATGGGAGAAACTTAAGTGCTAGGAGTTGGAACACAGTATTTGTGAAGAAATAGCGATCCAGAAAGGATGTTTGAAAAGCTCAGAAATAAAATTGTATAGTATTTTCCCCCAAAGGTAAGAGAAGAAATGAAATAAAGTTCTCAAGCATTATGTTTAAAACAAAGAGTATATTTTTCCTCGCAGTACAGTTGAGTCATGGAACTGAACACCACAGAATGCTGAGACCCAAAGCATAAATAGGCTCACAAAAGAAACTCCTGCTCCATTACTCCTGCCTAACCAAATTGAAACTGATCTCAGCTTTTGTCCCAGAAAATCTATAATACTTTTTTTTTTTTAAAAAAAAACAAACCCAAGAATAATTTATTCTATTCATACTTAACATATGCCCTTAGGTATCTTCTACATTAATGTTGCTCAACAGAGTTTTCTGGACTTCTGATCAGACCTACTAGTAGCATTCTTAAATAGCACCGGCATTCCATTTCCGTTGCTTTCAGTGTTATATTTGCTATTGAAAATATATTGAATAACTGGCTTTAGACTGAGAAAGTAAAACATTATATGTGGGTTAATGATTTCTCTGTGACAAAAAGGAATTTTTGTTTTAGATAAAGAACTATCAGAATTTAAAAAAAAAATAAATCATTAAACATATGTAAATTCAACAGAAATAGGAGATGATATACAAAATCTGATTTTCTCTGAAAGCTTCATGCAGAAAGAAAGGTTCTACTGTTGAGAAAGAAAATGATTGAAAAAAGGTTACATTATGGGATTCCTCTTATTTTTCAGTGGCTGAAGGTTTTACTTATTTACATCTCAAACATGAAACTGTATTTTCTTCTGCTGGTTCTCATGATGTGACACAGAATGATCTTCCACAGTGAAGGGTCAGAGAATCACTAGTACAACCCCATGTTTTGATTATAACACTAGTCTCATTGTTCCTGTGTCTTTCCTGAAGTGTCTGTTCAGTCCTAAAAGATGTTAAGGTCAAGTCCCTCCCCTGTTCCTCTTCCCTTGCTAAAATCAGTACCTAGGCTGAGTTACATGAGTTTGCAAATGAATACATAGAAGAAACAGCTCTTTGAAAAGAAAGAGTCATTTACAGTCACTCTTCTTCAGGGAGAATAGAATCCAAAAATAATACTGAAGAAGGAGCTGCATAGTTGGGGTGCTAAAAAAATGTAATGGTTTTGTGGTTTGTTTTTGTTTGATTGGTTGGTTGGGTTGGTTTGGTTGTGGTGGGTTTGTTTGGTTGGTTGTTTTCAAACAATTTAATACAGTTATTCTGTTATCTCATACTTCAATAGATAAGAATAAGTGAGTGAAATTTTCTGTATGAAAGACCTATCTTTCAGTAGTGGGATATGTAATCATTCTCTGCTATAGTGTTATTCCAATACTGATTCACATTCATTAATTCCAATATTGAGGAACATCTCTGTCAGAGAAGACATTTCTTTCTAAATGTGGTATCTGTGTGAGCATGGACTGGTGTCCTGGGTTCAGCAATAGCAGTCAATTTTTTGCCTTCTTAGTAGCTGGTGCAGCTGTGTT
>NDXB01019924.1:0-16160 GCA_002631895.1 Agapornis roseicollis | reverse complement strand
GAGAAGATGCAAGCATTTTTCTTGTAAGACCTTTTGGATAAAGGCTATCTTCCCAAGCAGAAAACTCTCTTTGTAGCAAGCGTGGTTTCCTTAACCTCTGCCGCAGATCAGCTTTCTCAGCATCTTGAACACTAGAAGGGGTTGAGTCTTTTTCCTTATCTTCTTTTAAGGGCTTGGATACAATCGCTTCAAATGTACTTCACTTATCTCCTCTAGTAATATGGAAATCAGGGGCCTTTGCACAGATAGAGAGATTTCTCAATAGCTGAGGAGTATTAGCAATGCTGAATGTATGCATGCAGTATTTTTAGTCCTCAGCTTTAACTATTGCTTATGCTTCCATGCAAACTTCACCTCATTCATAAACACAGCTACGCCTTGAGCTGGCACTTCTTTGTGAGTATTTGTACAACAGAGGCACCCAGAAGCTTCAGCTAAGATTGAAGCAAGGAGCTGTTGGCAAGAAAAAGCCTGCCCTTTAGAATGAGTACAACCTGAACACTACCGAGGAATGTTAGTAACATTGCATTCCAGATGTGCGATGGAGAAAGAAGGGTTATACATGTCCTTCTCCAGCCCGGAGGATCCTAGAGTGAGAGTCAACCCAGTGTGTTCCACACCTCACTCACTTAGTGTGAACATGTAGGACAAATGGCACAGTCTCCACCAGTGTGCAATTATGCTATCAGGCCCTCTGGTTTTGTCCTCCATGAGGAACCCCAGAGCTGCTGGAAAGTTGCTTTGACCCAGTCTTTGCCTGTTGCCTTGAAATAAATGAGACACCCAAGACCAGTTTGAAACCCAGGGTTACCTTCATGCAATGGTGAGGCCTAAGACTGGACTTCAGTTGGATTTTATTGTCTGGTGTTAGCAGAGATAAGAGGCATGCACTTTTGTTACTGTGGAGTCAGTCCCTGGCAAGTTGAGCCATTCACATTGGACTGATAGGTGGTAGTACCTGAGGACCTCTGAGCATCCCATCACTGCTCTGCATTAGTGTACAAACTTGTCTGCTCACAGATGAGCTACTCTGCGAGTGATCACATGTGGAAGGACAGGATGCACTGAAGATCCCATGTCAGTCCCACCATCTCATTGTACCTGCACCATAGTCAATGATGAAACCCATCCATCCTTTTGAATAGGGGGGGCATTTGTGCATTTCCTGGGACCAGCCTTGCCTTTTACTGCCAATCCCATATAAAAACAACTCTCCTGTTTTGCCAAAGGCTCTTACTGATCTGTTCACCCTCTTTTACCTGCTGTGATTCAGATCTTTCTCTACCTTGGCAAAACCAGGGCTGATTTAGCCCCTGTTCTAGCAGGAGTTTCACTGGCTCCTGGCCTTTCCTCTGGCTTTGCCTCTAAATAGGTGATACAAGAGACTTGTTAAAAACCACTCCGTTGACAAAATGCATTATTCAGAGAGTGACAGACACAGAAAGGCCAGGATATGTTGTTAGTTGTCAAGTTAAGCAGCCCTTTCACTGCAGCTCTTAACACCGATTACGGTTGCCAGGCAGTGAGCAAGCTTTCGGATGATTCCACATCATCTCAATGCGAAGTGACTTGACAGCTCCAGGGGTGATTATTACATTTGTTAGTGGAAGTGGGAAAGCTGGAGCTGGCTGCTGAACCACAGGACTACATTTCCACCATGGAATGACTGGTTGAAAAGACTCCACATGTCTGGAAACCTGTCCCTATGGCTGGGCTGTGCAGCTGGAGGAACAGAGTTAAGTCTCTCTGCAAAAGAAGGTTAGATGTGGGCTTTGAGCAATGTGGTCTAGTGGAAGAGGTCCCTGCTCATGGCATGGGGTTGGAGTTAGGTGATCTTTAAGATCCCTTCCAACCCAAACCATTTGATGATTCTATGAGGTAGAAGCACTTTTTCCACCTTAACGTGAAGGTGACTAGATAGGATGTCTAGCCACAGGGCTGCTTAATCAGCCATTCCACAAGTGAAAAAGGGATATGGTCTTGGACCCTGGGATCATGGGGCACTAAACCAGAGCTAACATGCACCAAAACCCTCTAACTGGCTAAGTGTATCCGTTAAATATGCCTATAAGGGAGAAGGCAGCAATGTGATCCTTTAGTAGCTCTTGTAAGTGAGGCAACAGGGATGTATCAGATTCAGGCACTCAGCAGATCCAGAAGAAAGCTTCTCTGTGCAAACAACTGTGAGCATCTTTGCCAGATTTACTGCTCAGGTGCTCGAACAAGCACACAAATACCTGTGGAGTTACACACTTGCCCTCTGAGCAAGCAGGAACCACAACTAAAAATGCATTACCAATGCAGGAGGAACTAGGGGAAAATTACCCAGGCAAGAAATCACACCAATGCACTCCACTGTCCAGGAATAAATATAGCCACAGTGGTCTCAGGTGTGTTCCCATAGTTGTGTAACTCTGAAAGGAAGATGGTTTTCAAAGTCACAAGCTTCTAACATTGTAGCAATGAGTTCCACAGGGACCATATTGTACCTGCATTAATTAGCATGGGAACAATTACACCTCTATCTGTTATAGCCACTGTGAGCCACTGTTATAAGCAAATATTTGTCTAGCAGGTGTTGTAATGAAGGGGAATGTTGCTGTCCTACAGGAGAGTGTATTCATAACTCTTCATTTCAAATCATCAGAGACCCCAAAAAGCAGCTACCCAGAAACTTATAAATAAGTTTCTCTGCTCCTTATTAAATGTAATTGGTATTTTCCCAGCTCTTTTGGGTTTATACTTTGCTGCCATCATCTGTGCTTTGCTGATACTGCATCCTGCTTCTGCCAGCACAGACCAAATTCCTCTCGGGGTAGTTTTCCCTTCTGCTAGAGAAGATGCTATTGATATATTAGCTTTCTAGGACAGCACTGTCACCAGTTCCACAGAAGGTGGGCACCCCAACGCTCAGCAGCATCTGTTTCAGGTACTGCCCACCCCAGTAATTGTCAGGACACAGATGGGAATGGAGTCTGAGAGATTTAGTAGGAAGGATCCTTTCATGTGCAAACAGGAGCAGACGTGCAATATCCCCAGGGACCAGATTTACCATCTCGGTTGTTCTACAATACAAATGTGTGCTTGTTTTTCTCTAACAAAATCACATGGCTTTTCAGAACAAGCCCAGAAACAGCCGAAGTCGAATTCACTGTAAGGACAGGTCAGGGCAACACTTTTGGTTGCAAGTTAATTGACTTCTGGCTGGTTTATCCATTAGTTCAGCCAGAGGGTGTGTGATGAGTAAAGCCTTGCTGCCTCTAGCAAAGAAAAGCGTCTTCCACCTCTCTTCTAATGGATTCCTCAATAAAAGCCAGTGATTCATCCAACCTTACTGTGTTTCTATCCATCACTTACATCTGGGGCACATAGTGCTAGAGCAAACAGCAGTTATCATTCAAGCAGTGACTCTTTGAACTGAAGGAGAAGAGTCCAGCTCTGAGTTATTAGTAACAGACCTGATGCCAAGAAAAACACATTCGCAGCACAGAAGCCATCAAACTTCTGTGGAAGCAAATATGAATGCCTTTTCTGGGGAGAAAAATGAGAGGCCTAGAGAGAGGCTTCTCAAAAAGATGAGACATTGGCAAACCCAGATTTAAAGCTGCTGCTAAATTCAGCCAATGACCTCAGCAGAACTAATGCAATGCTGTCCAAATCAAATGGAGAGCAGGGCACAGGTAGGAAAGAGCTGTATCCCCTTTTCCTGAATCTGTTCCTTCCCAGGAATTCAAACTAAAACCTGAATTCAGCCAAAAATTAACAAGGCTTGTCTACCGTTTTGAACTGCCTCCTGTATCACATGGCTGTAGTGTGAGCCTGTGCTGAAGCACCCGTTATCCTCCCCTAGCCAGTGTTGAAGAAAGGTTTAAGGATCAAACTAATTCTGAAGAAATCCTTCATTTCTAGAGAAAACAAGTGAAAAAAGTCTGTGGCCAATTGCCTTCCAAGTACTTGCTGGGACTGGAAGCCAAGGAAGGAAACCATAAAGGGGATGGGGAAGTGGAAGGGAAAGGAAAAGGGAAAGAAGGGGAAGGGGAAGAGAAATGAAAAGGGAAAGAAGGGAAAGGGAAAGGGAAAGGGAAAGGGAAAGGGAAAGGGAAAGGGAAAGGGAAAGGGGAAGGGGAAGGGAAAGGGAAAGGGAAAAGGGAAGAGGAAAGGAAAAGGGAAAGAAGGAAAGGGAGAAGGAAAAGGGAAAGAAGGAAAGGGAGAAGGGAAAGGGAAAGAAGGGAAAGGGAAAAGGGAAGAGGAAAGGGCAAGGGAAAGAAGGAAAGGGAGAAGGAAAAGGGAAAGAAGGAAAGGGAGAAGGGAAAGGGAAAGAAGGGAANGAAAGGGAAAAGAGAAGGAAAGGGAGAAGGGAAAGGAAAAGGGAAAGAAGGAAAGGGAGAAGGGAAAGGGAAAGAAGGGAAAGGGAAAAGGGAAGAGGAAGAGAAAGGGCAAAGGCAAGGGCAAGGAAAAGGAAAAGGGAAAGAAGGGAATGGGAAAGAAGGGAAAGGGTAAAGGGATGAGGAAGAGAAAGGGCAAGGGCAAGGAAAAGGAAAAGAAGTTAAAGGGAAGGAAGGAAAGGGAAAAGGGAAGAGGAAGAGAAACTGAAATGGCAAGGGCAAGGAAAAGGGAAAGGGAAAATAAAAAGGAAAGGGAAAAAGATGGAAAGGAAAAACAAAAATGAAAATGAATAAAAGGAAAGGAAAGCACTACCTATGGATATCTATCTATCTATCTATCTATCTATCTATCTATCTATAACCTAGCCCAAATGTGCCCCTGTGGTACAGTTCCTGGGGTGATCTGCATTTTGTATCCCACAGGTGATTTGCGTCAGCACAGCCGAAATAACATAGTTGCTATTTCCAAATGGGATGGGTTTCACATGCAAAGAGTGTGTGTTTGAGGTCCAGATAACAGCATGGTCACCTCGTGCAACTTACTGTCAAGGATGCTACTGGAAACACATTGTATGCAATCACTCCGAGGAGTTTTATATGCATCCACCACTCACTCTAAGGACAATTTTGACTGGGCTTCCTTTCAAGAGGCAAAATGAGCTTCATTATTCCAACACCTATTTGGGTAACATGCACTAGGTAACTCCCAGAATCTACTGCAGACATTTCACTGCTGTCTCAAGGTGTCCTGTTAGAAACTCCAACAACTAAGTGTCTCTCATAGCTGGAGAAGCAGAGGTGGTTGACACAGGTGACAGTGTTATGCTTCCTATGGTAACATACCTTCTTGTGAAAGACAAGGGATCCAAGTCCTCTTCCCTCCCTCCACCAAGGCCCTTCAAGGCAAGGCATATTCTTCTTTTATTCCAGTCCAGTCCAATCCAGTCCAGTCCAGTTTGGTCCTAGTAATTATTAAGGGTAGGTTCTCATCTTTCAGCTTTATTCAGTCCCTGGGAGAAGTTGATCTCTGTAGTCACAACTTTTGCCACTTCATAGGAGTTCATAGTTGGGAGGTTGAGCTCATTGATGCTTTTAGATAAGAAAAATGAAGTGTCACTATCTAGCATGGAATAGAGGTGGCCTGGTCCACCTCTTACTCTCATTTTCCAACCTCAAATGCTGCTAGTCCAGTATCTTGAAAGTACCCTCAAGACACACTGGTTTAAATAACGTGTGTCTGTAGTGTCACCCTGCAAGCAAATCAGGACTTCAGATCCTGCTGTAATGCTTGGCAGATGTAAATTCTGTGTACCTGCTTTTTGATCCAATGATGTTTAAATATGAAGCAATTATTTGTTATGAAAATTTGATAACATTTTAATGATTAAAAAAAAAAAAGAAGAAATCCCATCTGTTTGGTTTTCCCCAAGAGGAACAGGGAAAGATTTATTAATAGAAATTCTTGGCATTTCTATTTGAAAAAATACATTTACTTATGAAACCAAGAGTAACCACATGAAATTAAAGATGATAGAATAACATAAAAATCATCTTAATATGCTAACACGTGGTTTGTATCATGCCAATGGGAATTGCATGATTGAAGGTGTTAGAAAACATAAGAGGACCAGACACCATTAACCTCAGGAAGTCATAACTAAGAGATTCAGGTGTCCACAGGCTATCTGCCAGTGGATAGACAGAAGCTGGAGCAAGTAGATAAGCTTCAGGAAAGGGAACTGAGCATGGTGCTATGTAAGGAAAGTCTGTCTTACAGTTATGAGTTATCCAAATGGCCTAAGATGGTAGCTTTCTTATAGAATCAAAGAATCATAGAATGATAGAACGGTTTGGGTTGGAAATGAGTTTAAGGTCATCCAATTCCAACCCCTGCCATGGGTTGAGAGCAGGGTGCTCCAAGCCCCTGTGTCCAACCTGGCCTTGAGCACTGCCAGGGATGGGGCAGCCACAGCTTCCCTGGGCACCCTGTGCCAGTGCCTCAGCACCCTCACAGGGAACAGCTTCTGCCTCAGAGCTCAGCTCAAGCTCCCCTCTTTGGGCAGGTTCAAGCCATTCCCCTTGGCCTGGCCCTACAGGCCCTTGTCCCAAGCCCCTCTCCAGGTTCCCTGCAGCCCCTTTAGGCACTGGAGCTGCTCTGAGGTCTCCCCTTCAGGAGCCTTCTCTTGTCCAGGCTGAACCAGCCCAGATCTCTCAGCCTGGCTCCAGAGCAGAGCTGCTCCAGCCTCTTGATCATCTTCATTTGCCAAATCTAAAGCAGTCTGACCCTTTGTCCTCATTCAATACGCTGATGCAAACATCCAGGTTTTTTTGAGGTCTGGCACCAGATGGATCAGAGGGGAAGATGCAAAAAAATGCTAACACTACATTTCAGCAGTCACAGTACTCCCCTGGAACCCAAACCCTATGGATCATACCTGAAATTACACCCTTTCTTTGCGAGTTTCTAAGCCATTGCTTTACTATGCTTTGTGTTCTGGTTCAGTCACAGCCTGTGTTAAAATTGCCATCAGAGAAAATGGAAATCTTTGGATTTTCTCTGACATTAATCCATTGTTTATTAGTCTCTGCCATTGGTCCTGAATCTTTAAGCTGGGAAGAGGAAAAAAAAAGTCAAATTAGAATCCATGAATCCTAAATCATTCATGGAATAGAAAAGCAGAATTACAGGTTTGCGAGTGAAGAATCCCACAGACTAATCAGTTCCCCCTTTACTGCTATTACCAAATCTGATAGCAGTGTGCCATGCTCTGCAGAAACAGGTGACCTTATTAGAGAGCATTTGATTGCATTCACCACTTCGTAAGTGTCAGTGCCATGAGTTGCTCTCACAAGGGATACCCATTCTTGGCAAAAAAGTTGAAGGAAAAACTACTTTCTGCCTCCTTTGCATGAAGAATAAGTTATTTTGTTATTTTCTGACATGGGCAGACACTTGAACAGGGGTTTCTGTTCTTTTTGAAGGAGATTCTTCTCTTCAATTTCATCCCTTCTCATCCCTTGGCAAAATAGCTTTATCTGAGACTTGCCTATTGCTGTGCCGCATTTAACCGGTACATGAATGAACCCATTTGTCAACCTCTCCTGTCTACAGTGTTACAACTGAATGTAAATGAATAAATTATGCCAGTTAATATCTCATGAAGGTAGCAGGCACATACAAGGGAACATAAAGTACAAGACTTAATCAAGAGAGGACAGGGGAACAGGAAGAAAGGGGAAGCATCTTTCTTGGTGTCTGGGCTCAGGATGGCAATGTGGGATCATCAGAAATCATAGAATCATAAAATCATAGAATAGTTCGGGTTGGAAAGGACCTTAAGATCATCCAGTTCCAACCCCCCTGCCATAAGCAGGGACACCCCACACTAAGCCACGTCACCCTAACAGGAAAGAATTTCTTCCTTATATCCAATCTAAACCTCCCCTCTTTAAGTCTGAACCAGTTACCCCTTGTCCTGTCACTGCATTCCAAAGAAGAAATCTATTTCCATGCTGATGTGGATGGAAGTAAATGGAGCAGCTAGGAAGTGACAGTGTGAGGGTGGTGAGGTGCTGGGACAGGTTGCCCAAAGAAGTGATGAATGCTCCATCCCTGGCAGTGTCCAAGGCCAGGTTGGACAGAGCCTTGGGTGACATGGCTTGGAGTGAGGTGTCCCTGCCCACGGCAGGGGGTTGGAACTGGATGATCTTAAGGTCCTTTCCAACCCAAATCATTCTATGATTCCATGACCAAACTTTCAGATTCACAGGAAATTCCAGTACTTACTGTATTTTTCAATGCTGAAGTTGACTATTCCCTGAAATGCTGCTAACTTCAAACACATCAGAACAGAAAACTTTGGCCAAATAGAAGTTTGTTTCAGGGACATCAAAACAGACTGGTTTGTTTTTAGAGGTTTATGTTTTTGTGGGGTTTTTGGTTTTATGGTGGGTTTTTTTTTTTATTGTTTTCAATACTTCAAATCTATTTTTTCAGATAAAAAGAAAGGGATAAATTTGAAACAGGCAATTTCAAATGAGGCGCTGGAACATTCCGTCCTTTTCAGCATTGTAAAGAAATTTTTCAATACCTGACATTTGTTGCTGAAAATCGTGTTCTTTCAATTGTTTGACTCAAGCTTGAGCAGAATTTCTTTTCTTCCTGAAGTCTGCTGAAGAATTTCTGCACCACATCAAAAAGAAGACAATCTCACTCTAACGTCCTACCTCTTCCCTCTTGCTTCTTATATGTGGTAACTCCAGCCTTTTAGAAACTGGTCTAATGAAAGGTGTCCCTGCCCATAGCAGGGGTTTAGAATTAGATGATCCATAAACTCCTTTTCAACCCAAACCATTCTCTCATTCTGTCGTTCTATAATGCATCCCATACCACAGCTCTGCTGCCAACACACCTGGGAGACCTCAGATCGAATGGGCACAAGAAACATCTGTATATCTGTGAAAGACATTATGCTGCATCAAACCTGACTTGCTATGAGACTGAGCATGTTGTAACTACTGTAAAGGAGCTGCTAATGTCTCCTCCTGGAGGCATCATCCTGTTGATTTAATCTGCACTAGGAGGAAAGGAACCAGGCAGGTGTAGGACAGGGAGCTGTGTTTGCCTTTACATGATTATTACATGTGCCTTAAACAGGGTTGAACAAAAAGAAGTAGTGAACAGTTCAGTATTGGTCCTCAAAAACATTTTACTCATGGGACACTGCTTCTGATCCCTTGCATGTGATATGTTCCACATGTGTCTAATAACCGTGGCTAATGACAGACAAATAAAGCATCATTGACTCTCTGACCGTTCATCTCCTCTGGACTTACTTTGACTGCCACTTCGCATCATGTCTGTGTACATTTACACACACTGATGTAAGTCAGGTACATGTAAGAGGCATTGCTTTAAAAATATAAATTAAAAAAAAGGAAAAATTGCTTACAAATAATAAAGAAAACAACTTTGAAGAATGTTTAACACTTAAAAACAGGAGTCTTTGTGTTGGGAAGATTAAGCATCTAGGCTAAAAATACCTCCCTGTGATGGGAAGAGGATGTAGATTTAAAGAGGCAGTAGACTGAAGCACTGCATTTTCCTTAGGGGATACTTGGCTTTGGTTAGGCACCAATAGATCTTCCTTCTGCACTGGTGAGAGGCTATAATTTCCAAGAGAGCAGAGCTCAGTACATTTGCAGCAAGGTCTTGCCTTGTTCTGGGTCTTGTCTTGAGTCAGCACCCACCCAGGACCCCAACCTGCCCTATGTGCTGCCTACCTAGGGTGCAGAGAGATATATGAAGGTCTCCTGTGCTTCAGCAATTTGTGTAGAGAGTGATTATCCATCAAGCTGAGTTGTGGTTGTGCAGGGCTCAGTCTGGTTTAGTCAGCAGTGTGTTTACCCAACTCCCTGGATGCTGCTTTGCAGTCATGGGGACAAACAGCAATCCATAGCAAAATGAAGCATGTGGGAAGTTTGATTGCAGGTGGAATCCTTCTCTTTGTCTCAGCTGACAAAAGAAGCCCAGACAAACAAAATCCAACCAAACAGGAGTCCTGGCAAATCTATCACCTAGGTTCTCTGTTACGGTGGGGAGAAGTAGGCATCTCCAGGTCCTGAGGCTGAAGGATGTGGTGGTGTGCTCCCCAACCTGACCTTTATTTCCCATAACTCTGCTTAAGAAATAACCACCAGTAGTGGTGGTTATGGATGTGTCTGGGTTGTTATGGCTGAATCAGGCTCAAAGTGGATTCAAGGGGCACAGATAATAACACAATAGCCAAGAGATAATCTGAGCTAATGACACACACAAGCACCAACCATAGTGCTTGTGAAGATCCAAGCTGGAAACAAACTAACTCCTGTAGTTGGTATGCAAATGTAGCTATGACTGAAGTATCTCACTCCATAAACAGTGCACAGCCCAGGGCACATTGAGCCCTCCTGCATGGCAGCAGACTGCATGGTAAGATCTCCCCTTGAGTTGGGATGCCTCTTAGGATTACTCTTTGAGGCTGAGAGATTCCTTGCCACA
This sequence comes from Agapornis roseicollis, assembly GCA_002631895.1. Classification (NCBI taxonomy): domain Eukaryota; kingdom Metazoa; phylum Chordata; class Aves; order Psittaciformes; family Psittacidae; genus Agapornis; species Agapornis roseicollis. The sequence goes on along the minus strand of NDXB01019924.1, from coordinate 5,735 downwards.
ACAGACCCTCGGCAATATGATTCACAAACATGCTAAGCTTTGAAATCACAGCTAAGAGATATAAAGGACTGATTGTGCATATATAATCCTTTAGACATAAACAATTGACCAAGTCTGGGACTAGGGCTTCATCCAGCTGCACCTAGACCCCTCTCTGAGAAGTTTAGAATGCAAGGGGGTCCTTTCTGAACATCAGGAATCAAGAGGAGCTTCTTGCTGACAGTTCCATCTGACCCTGTCCTCTATGCAGTGAACACTTAAGTGTATTACTCGAGTGTATATTTGCAGTCAAATCTTGTTAAACCACTGTCCCATTTACTATCAAACTCTTAAATCACTGGTTTATACCAATAAACACATTACCACTTCTATCTTACCAAGTGAAGTGTATCACTCCATCTGCAACAGAGGACAACTATTCCCTCCTTCTGGAGGCACACTTATTTCTCCATGCATAGAATTATAAAGAGCCCACCTGGTTTGATTGGTGACTGAGTCTGCCTCACCTCAGCTCAAGTGTCTACAAAGCCCATGTCTTCACCAGAACCAGCTGTCTTTTATAGGCTAAGGATTTGCTAGCAAGTGTCAATGAAATTTAGCATGTGATTCATCTACTAAAGGCAGGAATCTAATTCAGGCTGAGATACACCAAACCCTGAACACCACTGCCTATTGAATCCTTCTTCACGGATTGTACAGGTTGACTTGCTCAAACTAGGACATCCAAATTAGACGAATCCTCTTCCCACCACCCCTGCATCTAAATTGCTCACAGAGGTACAAAGAGCCAGTGGCAAAACATGGCTCTGAATTTCAACACCTTAGGCTGTAAAGTAAGATGTCTTCATAGAACCAGGGTCTTGACAAGTTATATCATGGCTGTAATCTATCAGATCCATGTGGGGCTTGAATGACTTGGATGATTCCTATTAGGAAATACACTTAATAATCTTTTTCTGAAGTCTGAATTTATTCCCTGTACGAGCATCTCAGCCTGGTCAAAGCTGGCCCATCACTGATTAAGGGAAGGCGCTGAGATTGCCTAGGGTAGATCTCTTCCCTGGAAATCATAGAGTATGGCAAGCTTTGGTACCAAGCTGGAGAAATGGCTATGTGCTCAAGGCCTCTATTGACATGGACACTGAGGCTCTTCTCTGAGTTTCTATAGACTCTCAGGGTACCAAAACCAGGTCAGAGAAGAAAGATGGGTCAGTTATGATCTGTTCTGCAAGCAGCAAGTGACACTGGGCGGGAAGACTGTCCTGAAACTTCCAGGGCTACAGGGCTCAGGTGGGTAATCACTTTTTCTTTGGCCACTACTCAGTAAAGTCCTAGAAATCAGCAGGTGGAAGCACTGGGGTTTTTTATATGCTTCTGGTCTCTTTCTCCACTCTTCCAGCTTCCCAAAGGTCTGCTCTGGAGAAGGAAAAGAGAAGAAGTGCTTCAGGAGAGATGAGACACAGCAGTGATAGCGACACAGCACAGGTACCCGTATCCTACACTGAAACATCATCCCTAAAGCTAAGAACACTGATAAAGGAGAAAACACATACAACATTAAATTTGAGTCTGTCTGATGCAGGCCTTGTCTCCATTCACTGCTGTGAATGATGCATCTAAATATAACTGTGAAGTGATGGAATGCAGGAACTGCTCATCTGGTTTAACCCTGCCAATTTCTCATGACCCGCAGTCACTCAAACCCTTCGAGTTCATTTCAGATATGCTATTCATTGTATCTGTTTGCAAACATCCAACCATCCAAATCTCAAGACCTAGAAGCGCCCAAACTTGCATTTGTGTTTCCCCATCCTCACTTTCTTTGGGTTGTCTCTCATCTCTTCGTTTTGCTCCTGTGCACAAGCACCCACACTCTGAAGTCTGAGTCCTCAATGTTCCCCTAGATTCAATGTTCCCCTCTTGCTTTCTCCAGCAAGTCCTCATTTAATTCAGTTCAAGTCAGTTTGTGATGGGCCTTGACAACTCTGAAGGAGAAGAGATAGAAAAAGCAGAACAGAAGAGAGAAAGGGAGGGGGACAAAGCCTTGTAAAGATTAGTTTCTTGAGGAAAAAAAACCNCAACCCAACTGCATGTAACACTATGGGTCCTCTCCCTACTCAGACCTCCAATGCTGGACCTACAGATGAGCTTCATTTGGGGTCTCAAGGTGGAAAAGATGTCCTGATGCTGTGAGAACCAGCTTGGCTTTGGTGAAGAAGGCATTTTTTGATATGCGTTTGTGCCTGAACTCAACAGGCCTGAGCCCTTTTTGCATTGCACCATTCTAATCTGTAGCTCCCCGTCCTTTCACAACCCTGATTTCTCCTCCATGGGCATCCACATGCAACTCAAACAGCATGTCTTCCAACCTGAATCTCAACCAGGCTGGCTGGAAGCAGTCACACTGTGTTGTCTAAATTGAGATGGATCATTTTCAAGTGATTGATATTAACACCTTTCTTTTTTCTTTTCTAGTAGTAACTCCCCTAAGANAGAAAGGGAGGGGGACAAAGCCTTGTAAAGATTAGTTTCTTGAGGGGAACAAAAAAAACCCACCAACATGAAATCTCAGTCTGAAGGGAAAGTTTAATTAAAAAGAGCAGAGTTTTTAATTACCAGAGAAATCTACTTGAATGATTCATTTGCATAATCCCGACGGCAGTGGGAGAACAGGCAGGAATGAGATAAGGTTTCTTTACAATCCTTCTCTTGCTTTTCCATATCTCTCCAAAAATGACTCTGATCCTTCACCTCTCCTCTCTCTCATTCCCCTCCACATTGTCCTCCCATCTGATTGCACATTTTGGCCTTAGGCTGCCTGCTTGTTTGGCTCTTCCTTTGTTACCATATGATGTAACAGCCCTGCAGAGAAGGACTTGGGGGTGGTGGTCGAAGAGAACACGAACATGAGCCGGCTGCAGGGTGCGCTTGCAGCCCAGACAGCAACCGTATCCTGGGCTGCATCCAAAGGAGCGTGCCCAGCAGGTCCNCACTGCCAGGAATGGAGATGTAAAAAGTGAGACCTTATGCACTGACTGCTGATGTTTAAGGGAGCCTCAACAGGGACTCCTCATTTTCTCCCTCTGCTCTTCCACTCCTTTTCTTTTTCATTTTGAACCTGCACTGTAGCATGTTGAGAGAGGAAGCCCCTTCGCTCTGTGATTGCACAGTGGCTACCACTTCCCAATCCACTCCTGGAACAATGTAATGATACTACCCTAACAGAAGCAAAGCCACTCCTGCAGAACATGGTGATAACAACTAATATCTATGCAGATCATACAGGCTAGTCTTTTAACAGGAGATTCCATCTGTTGCTGGCACCATATAAAAGAACAGGGTTCTCATACTCATCATAGCACATCTCCGGGTTTGTGTGGAACCAGGAATACTCCAGGCTAAGAACCTGGATGATCTGTGTCTCAAACTGTGACTCAAACTCAGGGGCATAAAAGAAGGTTTGTAGAGCTACTTTATTTTCCTATAGTTTTAACAACCCAGGTTTAGAAAGAAATTGCATATAATTGAAATATCACTATTACTAAATGAAGCAAGAGAATGGAGATTAAATATGCCTTTGTACTTCATAATTATTATACCATTATGCCTTTTGCATTATTTCTAGTTGTAAAAACACCTGTAAGTTGCACTTTTGACCTTGGTGTAATGCAAAAAAAAGACCTATAAAGACTAATGTTCCACACTCTGAGCTTTACATCCCTGTAGCTGCCCTGGTAACTCCTACCTGGAGACAGAAAGATGTAAAGAGACTTTGAATTGAAGGATGCCTGCTAGAATGCATGGGCAGGATGGACAGGAAGAAAACAGACAGGGTGATTTGGGAGTGAGGGAAGTACTAAGGAGAAAGCCCTTCCTGCTCTGGCCAGACTTTGTTTCTGGTCCAACACACCTTTTCCTACAGACTTGGCAATTAAGCATGCCTTTGAAAATCACATTCTCAACCTCATCTTCCCTTCCATGAAATCTGTCTTTCCCAGGCTTCTCTTTTTTACAGAACTTGACATCTCTAGAATTGCAATCTGAGCAAAATGTCCAAAGGTTCCCTTCAAACTCATGTGTGTGTTTAAGTTTATGGAAACGCTGAAGGAAAGCCCTGCATACTTAAACCTAAATGGATCCTTTCCATAGCCAACCTTCAAACAAATTTGTGCTTTAGAATCATGCAACTACAGAATCAACCAGGTTGGAAATACCCTTTAAGCCCATGCAGTCCAACCATTCCCCAGCACTGCCAAGGCCACCCCTAACCCATGGCACTGAGGCCTCATCTCCATGGTGTGTGAACACCAGGGACGGTGCCTGCAGCCCTGCCCTGGGCAGCCTCTTCCAATGCCTGAGCACCCTTTGGGGCAGGAATTGGCCCTCAGCTCCATCTAAACCTGCCCTGGGGCAGCTTAAAGCCATAAGCTGCAATTTCAGGTTTAGAAAAGAAACCTATAGCTTTTGCCACAGTAGAGAGTAATGCATGTCTGCCTCACCTAATATTAGTCCAAGAACAGGTTTCTTTCATATCCCCTATAAAAATAATTCCTCATCTTCAGAAAAAAAGAATAAACAATCCAGTTTGGATGGTTTATGCATTTTTTCCTTAAAATAAAATAATGTGAAGAAGTAAAAGGAAGTGTGTTAACTGACTTAAAACTTTTGTTTGTTTTAAATGATTGACATTTGTATTGTGTAGCGATACAAGAATGTGTAAGTAATTTCTACTGCAGCACACAGATATGATTCTATGGTAGGCAAACACCTATTTGCTACGTGATATTCCACAAACACACAGCAACCCATCAGATACCTGTACCGGATTGGCCTGTCAGCTCAGGCTTTTATGAAAAAAGACGAAAGAAATCAGTGTTTTGAGTGGTTCGAATATGTGTGAATGAATCCTGGCCATAGCAAATGTAGGGACAAGATGCCTCCGAAATTCCTGCTGTACTTTCTGAGACACTTAAGATCTGCTCAGAGTTATGCAGCTTCTAAAGAGAGTGGGGTCTAAATACCAGTTAACAAATAAAATTCCAGGGTGGCTGATGGTGTCTCCATCACTTATAGGCAGGGATATCCACTCAGGTGATAAGAATATAATCACAGCATCACCAAGTCTAACTTTGTGCTTTCTCGCCTTTCAAACCATGAAAATATCTTCTATGGTGAACTGTGAGAAAGTGGTGTGTGGTCAGACATATGACAGGGAAAGGGCTGCAAATCTAGTCTGTGGAAGAGGCCTATAATCACAACCCAACTGCATGTAACACTATGGGTCCTCTCCCTACTCAGACCTCCAATGCTGGACCTACAGATGAGCTTCATTTGGGGTCTCAAGGTGGAAAAGATGTCCTGATGCTGTGAGAACCAGCTTGGCTTTGGTGAAGAAGGCATTTTCTGATATGCGTTTGTGCCTGAACTCAACAGGCCTGAGCCCTTTTTGCATTGCACCATTCTAATCTGTAGTTCCCTGTCCTTTCACAACCCTGATTTCTCCTCCATGGGCATCCACATGCAACTCAAACAGCATGTCTTCCTCCCAACCTAAATCTCAACCAGGCTGGCTGGAAGCAGTCACACTGTGTTGTCTAAATTGAGATGGATCGTTTCCAAGTGATTGATATTAACACCTTTCTTTTTTCTTTTCTAGTAGTAACTCCCCTAAGGAGAAGATGCAAGCATTTTTCTTGTAAGACCTTTTGGATAAAGGCTATCTTCCCAAGCAGAAA
>NDXB01019923.1:44012-56301 GCA_002631895.1 Agapornis roseicollis | reverse complement strand
TCTGACCAGTGAGAGTTCTTCGGCCCATCTTCCCTCCCACTCCTCTGGGAGTGGGGAGGAAAGAGGTGGGGGGGGGGTTGAGTAGGTGAACGTGCTGCCTGGCTGGGTTCAAACTACAACACCTCTAGTCTTTCCCTTGCTCATTATGTTTTTCCCTCATTATTCTTTTTCCCTCAAATCCATAATTAATGCTTTTCTTACTCTGGGTGTTTGGCTCAATATCAACACATGCAACTTTTTTTCTTCCCTGTTCTGTGCATGCAGGTTCGTGGGACACATTTAGGGAAAACTGCCTACACTGAAGAAAGTTAGCATCACAGCCCATTCTTCGCCACTTATTGACATAGTATAACGGCCTTCCAAAGTAGACTTAGGTTTTTTTTTTTTTTTTTACAGCTCAGAAATAGGTGGAAACAATAACAATGGGCTGTCTCAAGATCCTTCTTCTGTTGTCCCTGGAGAGTATAGGTGTCTAAACCTGCTGGCACTGTGCGAAGGAAAGCAGCACCTCAAGCTAAATTATGGTATAAATCAGAGCATTTATGGGCTATTTCATTTCATGCTGGAGATGGCAAATCATGAGGAGACTCCCTGCCAAAGCACTGAGTAGCCCTTGGTGCAGGAGATTGCCTGGCGAAAATTTACAGTTTGGCATTTCTAGGTATAAGCATCTTGGATAAGTGTGCAAAGCCTGTACACTGTGTGACAGAAGATGAGGCTCCCAAACACATTCTGTTTATGCAAGCATTTGAAGCACTTGCAAAAAGAAGTATTTTCACATGTCCTCCTCTTTCCTGTGCCATGGTGGTACCTTCAGGCAAGCTCACTGTGATAGCTAGCACTCAGCACAGCTCATCACAGGTGCAGAGCCTGACCTTTGGGAAGCAAAAGAGAAACAGACACCAAAAACTCCTACTGCAGACCCTGGACAGAAAAAGAGCTATCTAGACCTGGCAGCTGCTTTAGCTTTGATTTCACTTGCATACAAAGTCAACTTGAGGGAAAGCCATGGAAGGCTAGAGTGAACCATAAGGAGCATTTAAAAACCCACTCTGGGAAGAAACCATCCTCAGCCATCTCTGATGCCCTGGGAATCTCTCTTCAGCACCTCCTCTCAAGAAGCACCAATGCCACTGGCAGCAGCTGTGCAATTATTTCATACCTTTAAATAAATTGCCTAGATGAAGCCACATCTCTTGGAAACAACATTCCCTCTGTTGCTCTTTCTTGTGGACAGCAGTGAAGATGATATTCCCTTAACATCAAGCTCTGATTTCATCTGCTGTTAGATACAGCTCATACTGCAGCCAAAGAACTCGTACCTTCTGCCAGGAAAATGAAGATGGCCAACGGCTTCTACCAGTCAGGGGTGAGCTGGAGAAGGGATGAAGGTAGACAGCACTTTGGAGATGGGAGCAAGGACACCATCAGTTGAGACTAGTGGGTTCCGGTACTTGTGGAACTGCCATAAGCCTCAAGAGAGACCTTGTAGCTAGGATGAGTGCTGACTATCTTGTGATAGGACTGGTCCTAACCCTACAAAAAAGGCTCCTCACCCAAATGGTCTCTGCTGTAGAAGTGTGGACAGAATAGGGTGAGAGACACTATCATGCACAGACTGGAGAAATAATCAGGGCATAGCAATGCCAAATAACATAGAATCATAGAACTATGGAATGGCTTGGGTTTGAAAGGACCTTAAAGATCATACAGTTCTAACCCTGCTGCTGTGGGCAGGGACACCTTACACTAGGTGTGGTTGCTCAAAGCTCCATCCAATATGGCCTTGAACACTTTCAGGGATGGGGCAGCCACAACTTCTCAGGGCAACCTGTGTCACTGCTTCACCATCCTCACAGTGATGTTCTTCCTAATATCTATATAGATCTACCCTCTTTCGGGTTAAAACCATTCCCCCTTTTACTGTCATTACATGCCCTTGTAAGAAGTTCCTCTACAGACTTCTTGTAGGCCCCCTGTAGGCACTGGAAGCTGCTCTGAGGTCTCCCTGGACACTCTTCTTCTCCAGGCTGAACAAGACCAGCTCTCTCAGCCTGTCTCCATAGCAGAGGTGCTCCAGCCCTCCAAGCATCTTTATGGCCTCCTCTGGACTTGCTCCAACAGGTCTATATCCTTATGCTGGGGGCCCCAGAGCTGAACAGAGTACCAGGAGTAGGCCTGAGTTAAAGAGGATGCTTAGTTATTTTAATTCCCATTCTCTGACATAATTTCAAAATCCTCCCTCCCACCCCAACCCAGGTTATTGCTCTGAAATAGTTTTCCCATTTCTGACCATTGCTGGCACTTCACACAGCCAAGAAAACCGGTGCTCAAAATCAGTTTCACTTTTACTGACAATCAGTTTCTTTCTCCCACAGCTCATTATGTCATCCACCATTTGCACTTAGCCTTTTGTACATTTGCAGCAACTTCTCACATGCCATGTGCAACATGCTTAAGCATGTTAAGTAAGAGAAAGCTAGATTTAAATCAAAATGCATCAATAAAAAAGAAAGAAAAGATGAGGCCAAGACTGCTGGAATGTACAGTGTTAAGCCTGGCAACAGCTTGCTCAGGAGGTCAGTGGAGAAGCCTGACACACAGAAAAGACCTCACCCAGCAATTTCTGCATTCATCCCATAGCTTTTGATTGAACTATAGCATATCTTTCAAAAAAAGATACCAACCCTCATCTCAGATGCGGTGAACAGAAATCCGCCACACACACAAACATGTCCTTCCTCTGCCTAAGTGCCTCCACTTTGAAAATCAGTGCCTTTCAACTAACCTCACCAGTGCACCAGCAGCTCCATTCATCCTTGAGAGCTCCCAGAGAGAACACACTCTTTACAGTGAGCTTTATACCTCTGCATTTCCAGCCCACCCTTTACAAGAACAAGTCCAACTGGCAGCTTTCATGTTTTCAGGTTTGCTTTTCAAAAGCTTTGCTAACTTCTCCAAAAGTAACCTCTCTAACCTCTATAAAGCTGGTAGGGTTCACTGCAGAAGTTCAGCAGAGGGCAGAAACAGGAAAGAGGCATTAGCTACCCTAAGAAATCACTTTTTAGAGATCATAGTATTCCCACTGGAAGGGTACTGGAAGTTCCTTTTCTGTTCTTGCAAGGGGACATGCTGCCAGCAGCTTGCTGGAAAACTTTTCTAATACCACCTTCTCTCTGAGGGTCTCTCAGATCCAACCAGTGACACCCCCTGAACATGCAGGTCTGTCATAGTGGCACACAACTGACATCTTCCTTTATATCCTTCATCCCCGTATCCCTGCTATGGAACTGGCTCCTGTCAAGAGCTGGCTGCACAGGACCAGTGGGGCAGCAATGCGCACACTACCTAAAAAGACCTCCCCCATCTTTCTGTCCCCTCTGCAATAGAGAGATCAACAATGCATGGTGGCCTCCAGGAAACTGATTTTCCTAGAGGGGAAGGAATATTTATGCACACCAAAAACAGGGTAAAAGCCTGGCTTCTGTTATCTCTATGTTATTCTTATCTCTACAATGGTTGTATGTCAGGAAACAGAGTGATTGAAAAAAGAGGTTAGACTGAGAGTCAAGAGACTTGGTTTCTGTGCTGGGATGAGATTCTGATCTGACATGACCTTGGACATCTGTAGACTTTAGGCTCCTAGGCAATCAGAGCCTGCTCTCAGGCTGAGCTTGTTTCATAAGGCAGAATTTGAAGGACATAGATTTCAGCTACACTTCAAAGAACTGTGATGATACAAACAACACCAGTTTATTTGTCACAAATCTACATGCAAAAAGGTATTTAAAGAATAATGAGCCTCATTTAATTTATTAGCATCCATTGCAAGTATAATGCAATAATTCAGAGCAGTTTTCAGTGCTGTTTCATATACAGGTGCAATATAATATTGACAGAACATCCCCTTTTGTCTCCTTTCTAGGTCCAGTGGACTTCTGCAAAGGAAAACTGAACAGTCTGTCACTCCCAACAATCCTGCTAAAACATCACATCCGCACACACGTAATATTCTAATACTGGATTTAAAATGTAATTCTGACAGTAACAGCAGTGGGAACAACCTCTACCAATCACCTCTGTAACTGGATGTTACCATGGACTCTGTTTAGTCATCTCAAGTATGCATTCATGCTTCTGTAACTATCTTCAAAGGGATTAACCATTAGCCATAGGACATGGCATGTGGTTGACTCAGGGGTAAAATGAAAGCTGTTAATGCAGGAGAAAGACATTGAGCAAGGCTCAGCCTGAGTCCACATCTGAATGCCAAGCCCAAGCTGCCTGACCTGGATTCCCCCTGCTTACAGAGGTGGAAGGACCATCAGCTCATAAAACCTGAGAAAGAAATGCACAGAGGGAATGAGGAAAGGCTCCCAAGCGAACTGTCACAATTGGATTAACGTCTCTCTCTTCCTCCCTGGCCTGCAAAGCCAGTGGACTCCTTGTCAGAGCTAGGAGGAGACAAATGGCCCACAGTGAACAAACTACATAACATGGTTGATTTCTCCCCAAATATAATGGTCCCGCAGAAAATTACACAGCCAGAAATGCAAAACCAGACATAAGTAGTATTCTGTGCAGAAATAAAACACTAGCAGTTACTCTAGTCAGGAGATTAAGTTAAAGACTGCTATTTGTCCCTTATGAAATACCTTGCTTTTTTTTTCTTTTTTTTTTTTTTTTAATTTTTCTCCATTAACAGAAATAGAGCAGATGGCAAGGACAGAAGGAAGGGCAGATGGATGGAAAGGAGGAACAGAAAAAAGGAAGAAGAGAGTGGAAGAAAGAGAAAGAGGTGAGGATAGAAAAAAGGGGAAAGGCAGGAAGTGAGTGATGGAGGGAGCAATGGAGAGAGGAAAGGAAAGAGGGAGGGAGGGAGACAGACAGGAAGGAAGGGAGGCAAAAAAGTAAAAGAGGAGAAAAGCATACTCATGAACATCTCTGTGAATTCACACTGGACAATTTCACACTCATATCATACAGGATCAGAATAGTGTTTGCTGGGACCTAAGTCACCCTCACAGGTTCTCTACCACTTCACCTGCACACCCACTGACCTGCAGCACAACTTAACAGCCCCACCCCTCCGGAATTTTCAGGAGGCTGCTTTTCAAGTTGCCATCCTCACTTCATCCTCCAACAGTGTCGGAGCACCCGCAGAAACACAGGACCGAAAAACATCCCCTCAGGACTCCTGCACTGCTCACCCCGAGGCCCCGCTAGTCCGAGACAGCGGGAGGCTCCCGCCCTTCTGCCCGCTATGTGCGGGGCCCGAGGAGGTGAGGCTGCGGAAGGGCCGGAGCTCCGAACGCAAACCGCCGGGGGCCGCGGCAGCAGCAGCGCTCCCGCCGCACCCTCTCGCGGCCGCCGGCGGCACCAACACCGGCAGCGGCCGGGGCAGCCCTTCCTCCTGCAGCCCCTCTGCCTTTCCTTCGGACAGCCACCGATATTCTCCCCTTTCGCTATGACGATGACGACTGTTTTCATTATTCTTAAGACTCCGTAAGCATCCCGTGCAAGCCCCGCCGCCCTGGCGTGTTTCCTCTCCTGCACGCCGCCTGTAGCCCCAACGCTGACACTGTAACGTTTCAAATGCAAGACTTCCAATTTTCTCGGGCTGGAACAAGATCTCCCCCTGGCCCCGGCAGACCCCAAGACTCGATGTATTTGAGGGAGCAACTGAGGGTTAACTGAAACACCTCAAGCTCGTTCAAGCAGTTCTTTGTACAGCTAGTATGACTCACACAAACTATTGACACTTGGTTTGTTTTCTTGTATCATAACGGAACATGATAAACTATCAGTACTGTTAAAGGCACATTCACTCTTGTTACTTTTGGAATGTTAACAAAACACTGATTTGGTAAGAATTCATAGCATTTCCAGAGCTTCTGACACTCTGCGACACAATTGTTCTTCACTGTTTTGCTCTTGGTTATAAGTACCTGCCTCAAAGAACTATCAGATGCTTCCGGACAGATTAAAATGGGAAGGTGGGGGAAGGGAGATGCTTGGAAGAGTTTTCCACAGTTCAGCACTTAGCTCGCCTTACTTCAAGAATAACAAATTGCCACTTAGGTAAAGCCTAAAGCAGAATCTGTTTTCAAAGATGCTCAGTAGCTTCTGTGTGATTTTTTTTGGCTAGACTTTCATGAGCTGAGCGCCCAGAAAGTTTTCTTGAAAACCCCGTGCCTTTGGTTCAGTAGGTGAGATGAGAAGTGAGCTGCTCCGAATAGAGAGTGCAGAAGCCTTCTGAAAAGTCAGGCACATAGGATCTTTTTACTTATGAGAGCTGTTTCAAATTGCTTCACCCAATTTGTTTTGTTGTTGGTTTTTTTCTTTCTTTTTTTGTCTTTCCAGTTACTGACTTTCCAGACATTCAAAAAGAGAAGCCCACAGTTACAAATAGACAAACTCAGATCTGAGTGTCAGCTCACAAGCTTTGCCAGGGATTAATGTTTTCAAATCCTTGCATAGCTTAGCAGATTGTGGCATTTCTATACCCAAGATAAAAATTCTATTTGACCTTCCCCAATTATCAATATTTGCACAAAGTTCAGAACAGTTTCTGGGTTTATTTCACAGGGGAAATGGCTTTCTATACACATGCAGTATTTACCAGACAACTTTACTGGTATGTCCTCACAATTCTATTTGCATTCCCATGGCTACAGTCAAGTACTACTTGTAGTGCTAAGTCAAAAAAGTTGAATGGTGACTAATCTCATTTATTCACAAAACATGAACACACTCGCATGCTTTTTAAAGGATTCATTCTCAAAATTGCTCTGAAGATTGTGTGGAATGTTTGGCGCACGCAGGCATTGCACACAGGTGGAGAGGCTTTCCTCACAGAAAAATGTACAGGCATACCAGCAGCACATAAATATTTTGGCCTGGATACACCAGAAGTTGTCATTCCTTCTAAGCAATGATTTTTCACTAGAAGTGGACAAGTTTTACCAGAAATCACAGTTCTCATTCCATCTCCAAGGCTCTTGTCTTCAATTCATGCTGAAACACTGACCTGCCTTCTGACCTCTCTTTATTGAGTATCAATTTAAACTTAGCAAGCTTCAGACTGAGCTCTAATCCTCCCAGCTGAGCCCTGACCTGCAACTTGGTCTTTAATATGATCAAAACTGTTTCTTTTTCCATCAGCCAAGCGGGATGGCAACCAGGAGGCAGTCAAAGGTGATGCTCAGTCACACTCATCTCATCTGAACTTCATGCTGTTTATTTTGCAGTGTACTCTCTAAGCTCTTGCATTTTATCTAACTCTGAACTAAATTTCTTGCCAGCAAGTACCAGGTACTTATTTTTTATGCCAGTGGCTACAACCTCCCTTCTCTGGGCTCTGCAAGCGTAGATGTGTTCAGAACAATGCTTCTGAGGTCACCTCACAGAAATGATGATTGCAACCCGTCTTTGCTACTCATCCCTTTTCCCCAAACAAATTTGTCTTTGTGTACCAGATTCTTGCAGAGTCTTGCTTTTCCTACCCAGAGCGTGACTGGTGTAATCCATAGCTGCATAGCTCACAGCTCAGACAGCACTGTCAGTCTTTGCACACATCAAGGTGCTTTTCTCAGAAATACTTCATGTCTTCTCATGCTCTGTCCTTTCGAGCAGCCCCTTCCTCATCTTCTCTGCTAACCAGGAGCCACCTGAAAACTCGCATTCCCTGAGATGTCTGGGAACACTTGACCAAGTGGCTGGACAGCTGATGTGCTGGTGCACCACCTTACTTAACAAAACACAGCTCTTTCATAGAGGAATTTTCCTGGGTTGATTCCTTTCCCTCACTTTACTAGCACCACCTTATGTGGTACAACACAAAGGCTAGGCTGGCAGGAGGTTCAAATGCTGAAACAGTGCACCCAGTCCCAGCCTCCCTGCTCCTTCTGTAAGTGCACCGAAGTCAGGAACAGTTCCTTTGTGACAGAAAGATCTGGAGACCTTGCTTCACAACCTCAACTCCCCTGCAGGAGGTTTCCCTGCCCAGGCTGGATGTATTTCAATGTGCTGGCGATGCCCTGGGAAGCCCTGCTGGCATATTTGTTGAGCCTGTCTGAATCCTCTGTTGGCACAGCAGTTCAGTGAAATCACTCAGAGAAAAGCTGCAAGCTTCTGTCCATTTGTAATACTCTTTCCTCAGTTTTCTACCCTCTGTATTTATCATGGCCCAGAGTACCCTGCTGAAGGAAGAGACGATCACTCTTGTCTTGAGACAAGCCAGACAGAATCAGTTTACTCATGACCACTTGAAGTGTGAGGATGAAATGTTCTTTTACACAATTTTAGTAACAAAGAAACCATGGCAACATGAACCTCCCAAAGCTTTTGTAAGGGAATCGACATTTTACCTGGGCAATGAAAAACATGAAGACTTTTTTTGTGTGTGTGCTATCACTGTGCAGCTGAACATAAGAGACACAGCTTGCTCAGGTTTGGAGTTTGTTCTATTTTCAGTAACTTTCTTCTCCAATGGTTATTCAAAGGTTCACAGATAAGTTATGACAGAAGGTAGTAAAGAAGCACCTTCTCACACACTTTTTTTCCCCCCAAATAATAAAGCCGATTCTCAACCTGGTAACAAGTCATCAATTAGATGCTTCCAGACCCAAGATTGAAGGGATATGTGGTACAGTTTGATAGCCAAAAGCAAACTCAGCTGAGATAAGCTGTGATCAGAAAAAATAAAACAATGAAGCAGTAAATAAAAAAACCTAAAGGTCTGTTAAAAACTTCTGTGCTAGTTCACATATCTTAAAACTGATGACCAGCCACAAGCTGCTGTTTTTCATATGGGAGGAGGACTGCATGCAAACTACTGGCAGAGAATAACAGTAGAGTAGATGCCAATTCCTGGCATAATTCAATCTAAGAAAGTAGTAACTTTTTAGTTGCTACTAAAAAGCAAAACTGTTTCATGACCTCTCAGACTGCACATTCTAAACATACCTCATCATCAGGTATGACTGTAAAATTGTATTAGCAAAAAGGAGAAATCATGGTAACACCAAAGTCAGAAGGCCTTCATATCATCCCTACTAAGTACTGTTAGTCAACATGTGTAGCCTAGTCATTAATCAAAGCTCTGATATGCTTGAACAGAGAGAATAAAAGCTGATTGCTACAGGGATCCTAGAGAGGGACTCTTACATCAGGACCTGTAGTGATAGAGCAAAGGGTAACGGGTTCAAACTAAAACAGGGGAAGTTCAGGTTAGACATAAGGAAGAAGTTCTTTACTGTGAAGGTGGTGAGGCCCTGGGACAGACTGCCCAAAGAAGTGGTAAATGCTCCATCAATGGCAGTGTTCAAAGCCAGGTTGGACAGTCTTGGGCAACATGATCTAGTGTGAGGTGTCCCTGCCCATGGCAAGGGTGCTGGAACTAGGTGATCTTAAGGTACTTTTGAACCCTAACTGTTCTTTGATCCTATGATCTTACATTAACCAACCTTTCTGCTCTTTCTCTTCTAAAGTATCCCTTGTTCTAAATGCCCTTCCAACAGAAAATACTCTTAAGTAACACATTTATTAAAATTTACAAATGTAACATTTCCAGTGTTAGATTATTTGACTGTGAGTTAAGTGTACAGTGATGTCTTATGCTGTATTTCATTCTTCTATTAGATACCATACCTGCAAACACTATATGGATTAGCTACACATGTGAATTACCCTGCCACATACACTCATATCTTGGAAGGAGTAGGAATTTAATTATGTAAGATAGAAGAATGCTCAGTTCTTGCCCACACAGGTAAGTTTTGAATAGCAATGTCAGGTATGGATAAAGGCGGTGCTCTTTCATACCAACAAAAACATACTGGAGCTTTGGAAGACTGAGGTGAACACTTGCCAGAAAAGTGGACTTTTTCTCGTTCAAATACTGACGTAGTTTGGCTTAGTAGGAACATGAGCCCTCTAGCTATTTAGCAAAGCCTTAGGAGTTAGGGATGGTCTGAACCCTCCCTTGGTGAACATCAGTCCACACTTGCCATCTTTCAGATGAAACATGGCAGACATGATCAGACCAAAGCACCAGCAGTGGGGCTTAAATACAAATTGATACCTAGACTTCAGGTGATATATGCCTGTGTGGATCCTCCAGCCTGTTACGCTGCTTCTTCACACCAAAGAATGAAGACCATCTTCCCAAAACATCTCTTCCTAGTTGGCAATCAATTTGGTTGGGTTACTTGAAAAATATCCCCTCTGGTTCACAGTTCCTTTCTTTGCTCCCTCAGCACTGGCACAAAAGCCCAACTCAAGGTATGTGGAGCCTCCTGCATCCCAGACAGAGCTGGCTATGGCTTCCAGAAACAATCCCAGTTCCTCCAGTGCAGGAACCCCACTCCATTGGAAACAGAAAATCATCCATAAAGCAGGAAAAAGAAAGCTCTCCTACAAGAATAGGATGGGACACTATGGTACTCTGAAGCACATAGTCAGAAAACGTGTCTCCCCTTTACATGTCCTCAAAAGAGCTTTCCTGTCACAAATCTTCCAACATGCCACTGTCCTCCTTTTTTTGTCAACCACAAAACCAAACAAAAACCCCTCAAACACTTTGAGCAGCCCAGCCGTCATGGATAGGTTTGCCAGAGGTTTTAATGTTCAAAGAAGTACAACTCCCAGTTTTTGTAGGAGATGCTCACAATACTAGTATGGTAACAATAAACAACATTGTAAAGACCCAGTGTGAGAGAAAGAGGATCAAAAGGAGAGTTTGTCTCTAGCTTGGCATCACAAGGAAAATATTGATGGCTGTACCTCAAACTCACTTATGTCCACTCAGATGGGTGAACTGTGTCTTCAACAGACACAGAGCAGAAGAGGATGCACTGGGCAGTGCTAGTTTGTAGATTATTAGCCCAAGGGGATACCTGCTGCTGTGCTGAATCACACATCCTCCCTGAGTGCTGATGGCTTGAACTCTAGAGCAGCATCATGATGCACTAAGCAAAATTAATGGAGGCATATTTAGGAAGTTTTACCCCTTGGGGCTGTTTGTTTGTCTGTTTAGAGAAGAAAAACAAACAAATAAACAAACAAACAAACAAGCCCAAATTGGGCAACTGACTGCTTTTCATATGCCTATTAAAAAAAAAAAAAAATAAATCCCATAAACAGCAAACAATTCAAAGAAATAGGTACACTAACGACTGACTCCAGTTACATGCTGCTGCTGCAAAAAACCAAGTGTGTTTGCATGTACCACTAGGCTTTCTGATAAACTAGGTGGCATAGAGCTCTCTAGGAAAACCATCATGTGCTCCACTGCAGTAGGAGTCTCGATCTTGATTGAGGTGTTTGGCTGATACAAATAAGTAACTACAGAGAATGAAGCAGCACCCTACCTTTGGGTCGATCCACAGTGTCCCACGTCTGTGGACACCTAAGAGGGGCTGGGGTATAACCGGCATGAATCCTCACCCCTCATACTGGGGAGGCATACGAGAAACAACACGTGCTGCTAAGTGAGCGAAATGTCCTCTCCGATCATCCCTGAGTAAATAGCTGCAAGTTTAGACTAAATACCCAGCACGAAAGTTTGCCATCTGTTCAACTCAGCTAAGTGATTTCTGGGGAAGGGGCAGAAAAACGTGTTTTCTAATAGGAGGGAGAGTCCCACGCCCTCCCAGAAATGCAAGAGGGAGGGGAAAGAAAAAGAAAGAAAAGAAAAGGAAAAAAGCAACAGCTGGCCGAGAGCCGCTCAGGGTTCCGGGGCCGGTGGGAGGAATGCAGGGAGGGCGGCAGACCGGCCAGCGGTCGGACAGCAGAGGGGCTCCCGGCAGCTCTGCTGCTCCGCGGGGCCGGGCAGGTCGGCAAGCAGCCGCCGCGGGGCCGGGCCAGAAACAGGGGATGCTTCCACACCGTGCGGTCCCACTGGTGTGGGAAGAGCGCAGTGGGTCCACGCTGGGCGGCCTCCGCACCTGCCGAAGGGCTTACCTGTGGCGGACCTGGGCGCCTCGCCCTGCTCCGTTGGACCGGGCTTCTTGCCGGGCCCTTTGCCCTTCCTCCCCTTCCTGCCGTTGCCGTCTTTTTTCTTCTCGGCCATCCCGGCTGCGACTGGCACCGCGCTCGCCGCCGTCCCAGCGGCCGTCCCCGTAGCCGTGCCCGCAGCTGTCTCCTCCACCGCCGCCGCTGTCGGTTCCCGGAGCGCCCGAGGCTCCAGCATCGCTCTTGCCTGCCGCCGCCTGGGACTTGGAGCAGCGAGTTCCTTGGAAGTTTTGGGAAACTCCTCTCCGGGCTTTTTTTTTTTTTCCCTTCACCC